>CAUYQG010206944.1:0-10343 GCA_963574415.1 Tarsius wallacei | reverse complement strand
AAAATTATTTATTTATTTGTTTATTTATTTATTGAGTCGGAGTCTCACTGTCACCCAGGCTGGAGCTCGACCTGCTGGGCTCAGGTGATTCTTCTGCCTCAGCCTTCCAAGTAGCTGGATCTACAGGCACACTCTACCACGCCTGGCTAATTTTTTAAAAATTTTTATTGTAGAGACGAGGTCTCGCCAAGTTGTCCAGGCTGGTCTCGAACGCCTGAGCTCAGGCAGTCCTCTTGTCTTGGCCTCCCAAAGTGCCGGGATTACAGACTTGAGCTACCATGCCTGGCCTATTTTTTTATTTTTATTTTTTAAAGTGAAAGAGGGAGGCAGAAGAGGAGGCTAGAGTGATGCAATGTGAGAATGCCTCAACCTGACATTGCTGATTTTGAAGCTAGAAGAGATTATGAGCTAGGGAATGCAGGCAGCCTCTGTGTGCTGGAAAAGGCAAGCAAACAAATTCTTCCCCGGAGGCCTCCAAAGGGAATTTAGCCCTGCCAGTGCCTTGATTTTAGCCTGTGAGACCCATTTTAGACTTCAGACCTCCAGAACTGTATAATAATATATTATATTGTTTAAACCACTAAGTTTATAGGCATTTGCTATAGCAGTAGTAGAAAACTAATATACACAGTAATACTTCTGTACCAGTTTTAGTCCACTGAAGTATAAGTATAAATTTTAGCCCCATTTTAAAGGTAAAGAAGCCAAGGCTCAGAGAAACTTGCAAATAAATGACAGAGCAGGATTTTAGCCAAGGTCTGTAGCCAGCTGTCATGCTTCTTCTAGTCCAGCTGAAGTTGGCTGCCTGCCTGTGGATCACCCTTGGGTAGCAGGTCCTCCTTTGGCCTCAGGGAGAGCTTTCTTCCTGGTGGATTTGGCATTCCCTCTGGGGGTAGAGAATGACGTCAGTGGGGAGGGTGTCAAAAAAAAGTTTTTAAAATTATCAAAGGAAGAGTGAGGAATAGCAAGGCAGGGAACCTACAACACCACTTAAGGAGAATAGAAAATGTGTTCCTAAGACCCAGGACTGTGGCCCCATAAAGACCCACTGTGGGGCTCTAATCTCTATAGTTCATGTGGGGGTTCCCAACCACAATGCAACACGGTCAGACAGCACACCTACTTGGGAGATGGGTAGAGATATTCTTGGATGCTCCAAGATTGAGGGGAGTGTCTTCCTGAAATGATCTCCTTAGTGCCTAGAAGCGCTTATGCATTGCTCACTGGAGCAGGTCTTCAGCCAGCCACGCCCACAGTGAAAGGAAAAAACCCAAATCCAGCTGCGGACTTGGGGAGTTACTGACTCAAGGGTCTGAAGTTTGCCTCTTGGCACCCCAGTGCCTTTGGGGTACTCTTCCTTTAGACTGTGCAAGGCTGTCCTGCAGGGCCGTCACGCAAGGAGAGGGCTCCAGAGGGCGAGCATGGGACTAACTGTGGCCATCTGTCTTTGCAGTCCTGAGAAACATCTTTGTCCTCACCTGCAGCGTTGTCGTCTGCTCCCTGCTCTTCCCTGTCTTGTGGCACCTCTGGATTTATGCAGGAAGTGCCAACTCTAATTTCTTTTATGCCATCACTCTGACCTTCAACGTCGGGCAGGTAAGAGTCCAGGGAATCATGGGGACAGGTGTTCACTGTGGAGCTTCAGGCATTCTGCCACTGGGTTCTGCATACCAGGGGTTTAGAAGTGAAGGAGGAGCAGGGCGTGGTGGCTTATGCGTCTGATCCCAGCACTTTGGGAGGCAGAGGTGAGAGGATTTCCTGAGCTCATAGGTTGGAGACCAGCCTGGGCCACTTGGCGAGACCTCATCTCTACAATAAATCAAAATTTAGCTGGGTGTGGTGGCGTGCACCTCTAGTTCCAGCTACTTGGAAGGCGGAGGCGGAAGGATCACCTAGCCCCGCGGACCAAGGCTGCAGTGGCCGTGAGCATGCCACTGTACTCCACATGGGGTGACAGAGTGAGACTCCTACTCGAAAAAAAAGAAGTGAAGGAGGGACAGTTACTCCCCTCAAGTAGTTCCCAGTAAGTAGAAAGGACAGGGGAGTAGAACCAGTATAAGATTGAACCTGGCAAATGCTCACTGGGAGCCATGCCAAGCTGTAGCCACATTGAATTCTCATTGCAAGCCTGTGAGACAGATAGTTTATCTCTGCTTTACAACTGAGGGACTGAGGTTCACAGAAGTTGTCTCTTGCCCAAGGACATTGGAGAAGCCAAGAACCAAATTCAGGTCGGGCTTGATTTCTGAGGTATGTGACACTCATAGTGAGTGTACAGTGTGGGGGGACGCAGAGGGCAGAGCAAGAAGAGGGGATGCTTTCCGGACTCCGAGGGAGCCTCCAGGGACAGCAGGCACGGAGGCAGAGAGAGAATGAAACGGCCTGGCTGGTTGGGGTACGTCGATGGTGGTTGTGCCGCAGGGAGTGGTCGGGGAGGCTGTGGGTCACCAGCAGGGAGCCTCGCTCCTCCTCAACCTTCTGTCCATGAGACAGAAAGGAGTCTCAAGCATCAGAATCACTAAGGGGAACTTCTTAAAAATGCACATTTCTTGTTAATATGTTTCAAATTCTGTAATTGTGTTGTGACTATCACACGCTAAAGGCTCTGATATTTTTATTTTTATTTTATTTTGTTTTTTTGAGTTGGAGTCTCTCTCTGTTGTCCAGGTTGGAGTGCAGTGGCATGCTGCTCACGGCCACTGCAACCTCAACCTGGTGGACTCAGGAGATCCTTCTGCCTCAGTCTTCCAAGTAGCTGGAACAACAGGCACACACCACCATGCCCAGCTAATTTTTTTTGTGATTTATTGTAGACACGAGGTCTCACCAAGTTGCCCAGACTGGTCTCCAACCCCCAGGCTCAAGCAATCCTCTTGCCTCAGCCTCCCAAAGTGCTGCGATTATAGGCTAAACCACCGTGCCCAGGCATCTGATTATTTTTATTTATTTATTTATTTATTTATTTTTGAGTTGGAGTCTTACTCTGTCATCCAGGCTAGAGTATAGAGGCACACTCACCACCGCAGCCTCGATCTGCTAGGCTCAGGTGATCCTTCTGCCTCAGGCTTCCAAGTAGCTGGAACTACAGGCACGCGTCACCATGCCTGGCTAATTTTTTTATTTATTGAAGAGATGAGGTCTCACCAAGTTGCCCAGGCTGGTCTCAAACCCGTGGGCTTAGGTAATCCTCTCCTCTTGGCCTCCCAAAGTGCTGGGATTATAGGCGTGAGCCACTGCGCCTGACAATTATTTTTAAAAGGTAGATTTTCTGGTCCTACTCCCAGAAATACTGATTCAATGTGAAATATGGGGTCAGGAATCTGTGTTTTTAACATGCTTTCCCAGGGATTCTGCGGCAAGGGGTCTAGGAAATCCCATGTAGAGTCATCTACCCTGCTTGGGAGTTCCCTCCTCCCCTGTGCTGTTGCTTTTCAGGCCAGATGGTGTCTTCCTTGTGGAGGTCTTACGACAATCACTTGCACCGGTCACCATTTCAGTTACCATCAGCCATCATTTTGGGTGCAAGGTGGACTAGATGGGAAGCAGGGCTGGCTAGAAAGACCAGTGATGCCAGTGAATAATCCCCAGGGAGATTCTTGCCTCCAAGTTTAGCTTCTGGGAAAGAAGTGAGTTAGGCTTTTTCAGTGAGCGATAAAACTGGTATGTCCTGTGTGGACATTGTTGGAAGATTAATGTGCAGTCGGCCACTTATCTTGATTTGTGCACAACAGGAAGAGAGATGAAGGGCCCTGTCATCTGGATGGGACTAGCCAGAGGGCCTGTTGTGCCTATCACATAGTTGTTAGTGATGGTGAAATGCGTAGTACCTCCTACCTGTGTCCCACACCGGCAGAACTCTGCAGGCTCAACTGTGTATCCTGAAGGAATCGGAAATTTGCCCTGGTTCTCTTGCCTTTCTGGAGTCTCCTTCCTTTTCCTTATGTCCCAGTGGTGGCTGGCATGATTAGGGCATTGGGCCTGCCCTGGGCCTCCAGGGAGGATGGCAAAGTAGACCACAGCCTGTTGTCTTGTCATGGGTCTCAAGTTTTGGTCTGGAAATGCAGTTGCTGTAGTCATGAACTTGCCAGATAATAACTTTCTCTCCTGTGACTGCTCTCTCCTCTATAAGTGGCATGGAGAGGAGGGATGTTTGCAAGAGGTCAGGTGCAATGGAAGGCAAGAGAAACAATTACTGGAAAGAGAGGGATTGAGGTTGGGGTGAAAACCAAAGGTAGGCAGATGCAGATCAGTAGCTGTGAGCTGTAGAGAAAGACCAGCTGGGCTCTTGGCATTGCCTCTGACCTCTTCTTAATCCTTTTTTTAAAAAGTATTTTTGGTCATCAAGTAATACATGAATTCATTATTGTTGGGGGAAAGAAGTCAAACAGAATAAAAGAACATGGAATGGGAAGAACAGGTCTGCCTGAGCCCCATCCCCTCCTAACTCAGTACAGATGTGGCCACTGGGACAGTATGATGTGTGTCTTTGCAGACTTTCTCTGTGCACTTACAGACAGCTGTAGGTATGAGTGCACACAAAGAGAGCTTTTCATATAGGTAAGTGGCATCTTCCTCTGAGGACTATGCTTTGACTTGCTCTTTTTCATTTGATGATCTCATCTTGAGATAAGTGTTTAAATGGCTCTGTGATAGCCAATGGTTAGGACTTGGTGCTCTACTTTCGGCATTGAGCTTGCTTCTGGTTATTTTGCTACTTTAAATGGAAGAGCCTTGCTTAGTCCTCCAAATATTCTTGTGTACACATGCCAGTATTTCTTTTTTACGTTTTTGGGAGGGTCAGAGTCTTACTCTGTTGCCCAGGCTAGGGTGCAGTAGCACAGTCACGGCCACCGCAGCCTCGACCTGCTGGGGTCAGGCGATCCTTCCAGCTCAGCCTTCCAAATAGCTGGAACTACAGGCGTGCGCCACCATGCCTGGCTAATTTTTTGACTTATTGTAGAGACAAGATCTCTCCATGTTGCTCAGGCTGGTCCTCTCGCCTCTGCCTCCCAAAGTGCTGGGAATATAGGCATGGGCCACCATGCCTGACATAGGCCAGTATTTCTTAGGATAGATTCCAAGTGGTGGGATTTGCTGGGTCGTAGGGCCCAGCATTTTATGTCTTTGGCATATATTGCCAATGTACCTTCAGACAGGCTGACCCAAACTACAAACTCCCAGCAGGGGTCCAGGTACGCTCCTGCTTCAGCTGGCATCTGGTCCAACTGTGCCATAGGCTTTCTCAGGTCTTGACTCTGACTCCGAGCCACAGGCAGCTCTGTCAGTCAAATGCTTCTTGGGGCTGCTGGCTTTTGGATTTGTGCTGCTGCTGCCAGATCACTAAAGGGATGTGTCAGATGAGGATACTTGCTGACCAAGGCAGTCACTCAAGTCATATCATTGTCCTGGAGCATTGACTGAGGTAGAAGAGCCCCTCATTATGAGGGTTATATTTCCCCTGCCTTTAGGCCTGTTGGGAGCCACAGAGTGCAAAATGAGACATTTGCACATTTTCCTGAGAGTTCAGTGTCACCTCCTCAGAGAGGCCTTTTACAGGATCCCCCGCTCCACTGTCTCTCAGCCCTGTTTGTTTCCTTCATTGCACTTACCAAGTTTGTAACCATGTTATTTATTTGTTCCTCTCCCTGCCTCTGCTGCTAGCCTGTGAGCTTCATGAAGGCAGGGGTTTGCCTGTCCTCCCACTGCAGGGTCCACAGCTTGGCACAGAACACTTGTCTAGCAATATGTTGTTGAATAAATGAATGAATGAACCAAAGATAGCCAGGGAGAACATTGTGTGATTAATGGCCAGATGTGCAGACAGTAACTCCTGGAGAACTTAGAGGGAACAGGATTACCTCTCCTATTGTAAGTGGTCAGGGGAAGCCACAGGGGATGAGGAATAGGAGCTGGGCCTTAAAAGTTTGAGAATAAGAGAAGGAAGAGGCGCCCAAATCATTCCCACTGGCTGAGTTCGGTGGTAGCTGCTCCATTGCCAGCCCTTTCCCAGCTTCTACCAAAACCTGGTCTCTGGCCGGCAAAGTCCCTGCTTGCGTGTGACCTACAGTCAGCACCTCCATGGAGATGTATGGCATGTGGGGATGTGTTCTCAGTCCCATGGCCTGCTCTTCTGAGCCCTTCTAGCTGGGAAGGTGCCTAATGTTTACCTGGCCCTCATTCCTCCCTGGGTGAGACAGATCAGAGCTGTCCTGGGAATGTCAAACCAGCATCCAGAACCTGGGCCTTCATTGCTGAGGTCAGGAGCTGACTGTGGATAGGTTGTTTTTCAGGTCTTGCTCTGTTTGAGTTAATCAGTGACATACTGTATTATAGATCAAATTATGTGTGGAGTATTCATTACACCAGCAGCTAAACCAGTGACTAAGGCCCCATCTTCTCCCCTGGGGGCCATTAAGTATTTTTTAGCATGTGGCACGGATCATCTGCTAGTTATGATTGTGCTTCAGAGTCAATAACAGGAAATATCAACAGTAAACCGTCCATGGGGGTAGTGATGACTGTGAGGAACAGAGAGGGAGGGATTAAGGCTGACGGATCGCTTGAAGTCCTCCTCTGCTTCTTCACTGTGTGCTCTTCAGCAAGTCATCTGACTTTTCTGGGTTGCTGTTTGCCCATCTCAACAGCCAAGATGACGATCCCCATCTTCCAGGGTGTTGAGAGGATTAGATGTAATATCCTGATGCCATTTTTCGTGTGTTGACGTGGGACCTATTAGGAACAACATGCACTTCAGCTACCCAAAGTAGATTCTTAGAGAAATGTTCAGTTCTATAGATCAAGGGAAAGAGAAGTCTCCCTCCTTTTTTTTTTAACTCTTTTCTTTTGTGGGTCAGTGACCAGCAGAAGAAAGATACTGATCAAGGATCAGTTAATGAAAAAGAACTTGTTTAAATTTAGTTTTTTAAAAAGAGTAATGTAAAATGTCCCACTCACCCTAATTCAATGTAAAAACAGGGAACACAAGAAACTCTTTCTCTCAAATTATAATTCATAATGACTCATGGTTCAGGAGAGCTTACAAGGGGCTGTACCCCATGATTCCTATAATCTTCTGGATCATGTGCTCATGTGGCCTTCTGTGTGTTTACGTGGACTCATATGCTAACAGAGAAAGAGTGTGTGTGTGTGTGTGTGTGTGTGTGTGTGTGTGTTTTATTACTGACATCATGATAAAAGGAGGGCTCTATTTTTGCCTTTTAATAGAACATTTTGGTGATCTTTCCTTGCTCATACGTGATAAAGGATCGTCCTCTTTAAGTCCTACGTATGTGGACTTGCCACATTTTATAGAACTACTTCTCTGCTGACAGCCCTTTACATTTTCCTTTTATTATAAAGAATTTATTTAATCTTCATAACAGCCCTTTGAGAGAACACTATTATCATCTTGTGGTACAAAAGAGGAAACCAAGACTTGGAAGGGTTAGAAATTCACCTGAAATCACAAAGCTAGGAAGGGGTGTATGTATGTGTGGTCTTGTTTATCACATTCTCTTAGTAGACTGTGGGTTCCATTAGGGTGAGCCCCATGATGGTCTTGTTCATGGTTGTATCCATAACACCATGAAGACTATTCAGGGGCTGATTACTGATAATAAATGAAATGAACTGGGGTCAGAAACTGCATTTTACAACCTATGATCTAGCACAGTTCTGTACATTCTACCCTCCCAGTGCCAGTCTCTCTTTTGATCAGAGCTGGGCCTGAGGCAACTCCTACTGGGTCCCTAGGGAGTCAGAGCCAGAGCCCCCTTCCCCCTTATACCAGCTGGCCTGAGAGGCCCATTCCTACCCTGTGTCTGCATCTAAAACCTATTCCTTGTCTGCTGCCCTGCCCTTCCAAGCAGAGTCTGGAGTGTCTGGAACATTGCTCCACAGAGTGCTGCCTCTTTCCATGAGGGGCCAGGCCCAAACCCCTCCCTGTGCTGCATACCCTCAGATGCTGGGCCAGCTCTGCCTTGGCTGTTTTGCTTTCTGTCTCCAGGGAGGTCTTTGGCATCAAACTCAAGCTTCTTGGGGAGGTGACCTCTTAGTGGGGTCTTGAGGGATGTGCAGGCTCTAACCAGGCTCTAGATAGTGAGTCCTGGGTGGGGGTAAAGGAGGGACAGAGAGAGAGAGAGAGAGAGATTAGGAGGGAGAGAAGAAATGAAGGAGAGCGTGAGGAGGAATGCTGTGTGCTGCATGCTGGGAGCTCTGTGGGACTTGCCATACCACTTGAAAGGGAATGAGGCCATTTCATACAGTGGTCAGACCACATGGCCCTAGTGGGCCTCCTTATGCTGAGGTCCAGGCTGAGCATTTGGTTTTGAGCTAAGGACAAATATGATCAAATTCATGCTCTGAAAACCTCACTTTGCCAGAAGGGAAAGAGCTAAGGGGTATGAACTTGGAACCCAGGGTGGCAGGGAGAAATCTTGCAGAGCCAGTGACAGCCTCAAAGGGTGATTGTGAGGACTCAGTATGGGAGTGTTTGTGAATTGAAAAGTACCATGTTGATGACAGTTGCTTTTGTAGTCCCAATCTTCTTTCAGTCTTACCTTGTAACCTAAAAGTCCCTGAGTGTAGGGTCCAGCGATGTCACTGTTACTTTGCATTCTCAGAGCTAGAGGATGGAGCTCTCTCCTCCACCATCTCCTCCCACATAGCATCCATTCAGGCCTGTGGGTTAGCAGCTTGTGCCAAAGCCCCGTCCAGCTCCTCAGTGGGCCACAGCTTCCTCTGACTCCAGTTTCCTGGACCCCAGCAGGTGGGCAGAGGATGCTGTACTTTGTCGACTATGACAGCCACATGAGTTCCCCCCAGTGTGGGCAGGCTATCAACTGTCAGTGTCTCCAACAGGAGCAGAGGCTTTGGGAACCAGGACACACCTTGGTGACAGCACCTACTTCTCCAGGAAACTGCAGCCCAGGGCCTGTGGTGGCTAAGGCTACCATCCTGAGCCCGGCAGCTTCAAGAGTCACTAGATTGATGACCTCCATTGGCCTGGATGTCTCACATACTTACTTTGTCTTTTCAAAAAAAGCCTCTCTTTCATGGCTGAGTGACAGAGCTATGAGCTGGGGAAAGCGGCCTTGACAGGTTGTTAAGGTACACAAAACATCAGCAAGGGCCTGGCATGTAGTGGGACTAAGTATGTGTGGGTGCATACCCTGAGGGGCTGTGGGGCGACCAGAAGAAAGGAGGGTTGGGCCTCAGACAGGACTGGCATTGCAGACTGGCCCTTCACTTATTGCCGTGTGTCCCTAGGCAAGACCCTTAAATGCTGAATTTCCCGTCTCTGGTGGGTTTGTGAGCCTGGCCCTGGGGTGTTGTAAAGGGGTTTTATACATTTGTTGTTGTTGTTGTTGTTGTTAAAAGTCTGGTCCAGAGCAGGTACTCAGAAGATGTTTGTTTTCCTGTCTCCCCTCTGTCTCACCCTGCAGAGGAGCATGTTCTGGGGGTTTCATTCCACCTCTAATTTGCCCTCTGTCCCTGGTCACCCTTGTGTCGGCTGCCCCACTAACTCTGTCATGACTCAGAGGGGAGGCAGCTCTGGAGCCCTCTTGGCTGCCAGTGAGAGGAATGTGGGCCCACTGAGCTGTCCCCTGGGGGCAGTGCTGAGAGGGCGGGGACCAGCAAACTACTCCCAGAGCACAGGCTGTGCCAGGGCTGGGGCTGCAGAGCAGGAGCAGATGCCACCCATTTGGTTGGGAGGCCGGTGGGAAATGACTCACTTCAGGAGTCACATAGCTGAGTGTGGGGTTAGAGAGGACTCCTGGGGGAGATGGGCCCTTTATGGGTAATGAGGAGCTGCAGGGCTGCTGGGCATGCATGTGTGTGGGGGGATGGGGGACAAGGGAGCTTCTGAGTAGGCATCTTGGGGCCTGGGTGAGAAAGGAGGCCAGGGTACGAGGTCAGCCTGTGCTGTGATCACTGTCCTCACTGCCCTCCCCCGCACTAGGCCAGCCTGTAGCTGCCAGCTAGGCAGCTAGGGGGCAGGGCCTCAGGGGCTGCCCGAGCTCTGTCTGCTTTGCTCATACCCTTGGCAGGGTCTTGTGCCCATCAGTGGACTGGGCCCTGAGCGTCTCACCTTCCAGCATCTGTAGCTACTAGTCCAGCTCTCCAGGTATAGCCTTAGGTCAACTCTTGAACCCTTTGGGCCTCATTTTCTCCATTTCTAAAATGGGGATTAGGCCAGCTCAGTGGCTCAGCCTGTAATCCCAGCACTTTGGGAGCCCAAGGCGAGTGGATTGCCTGAGCCCGCAGGTTCGAGACCAGCCCAGATAACTTAGCGAGACCTCGTCTCTACAATAAAATAAAAAATAGCCAGGCATGGAGGCATG
>CAUYQG010206943.1:0-44898 GCA_963574415.1 Tarsius wallacei | reverse complement strand
ACTCTGTTGCCCAGACTTGGAGTGCAGTGGCCGCTCCCGGCCACCGCAGTCTCGACCTGCTGGGCTCCGTCGGTTCTTCCGCCTCAGCCTTCAAAGTAGCTGGAACTACAGGCACGCGCTACCACACCCGGCTAATTTTTTGATTTATTGTAGAGATGAGGTCTCACCAAGTTGCCCAGGCGGGTCTCGAACCTGCGGGCTCAGGCAATCCACTCACCTCAGCCTCCCAAGGCGTGGGATTACAGGCCGAGCCACCAAGCCCCGCTAGTCTAAACTTTCAAAGGTCAACTGAATGTTCGGGGGCAAGGGAGGGAACAATCCTCTTCTTGGAGTGATAATAGACATAGAACTACAGTACATAAACATTTCTGAGATAAAAATAACTTGAGTTTAGAGACAAAAGACCTTTGGCTTTAGTATTTGGTTAATCACCAGGCTGGGTATTCTATGAATGCTGGTTTTTACTTTTAGCTATTATTTTATGTATGTATGTATTTATTTATTTATATATTTTTTCCTTCACTGCTGGCACTGAACTCAAGTTTTAACAAGTTTTAATAAGATTAGATATGTTTCTATAAGATATACTGGTTAATCCTACAAGTGAGACAAGTGAAAACATATTCATTTACTACACTGAGGCAGAACCTATATCTGAAATTATTTTAATTTAATAATAATACTGCCAGGTATTGATTGCCTGACTCAGTTTGCAAAAGATGCATATGTGACCAAATTTATGCACATATCCAGGAAAAAGATTTTCCCCCAGTACAACATTAGATATATTTCTTTCTGTATTTTTCACTGAAGGACTAGGTCCTAGCAATAAACTTTTATTATGTGAGGGGTCAAGAAATGCCTAGTTAGAAAGAGAAACTCTTGGTTTAGTTATGCTTAGTAGCACTGCTTTTTTTTTTTTTTTTTTTTTGAGTCGGAATCTCACTCTTTTGCCCAGGCTGGAGTGCAGTGGTATGATCACAGCCACTACAGCCTCAACCTGCTGAACTCAGGTGATCCTTCCACCTCAGCCTTCCAAGAAGCTGGAACCACAGGCACGTGCCACCACGCCTGGGTAACTTTTTTATTTGTTGTAGAGATGAGGTCTTGCCACGTTTCTCAGCTGGTTGGTCTTGAACCCCTGGGTTCAGGCAAAACTCTTGCCTTGACCTCCCAAAATGCTGGGATTACAGGCATAAGCCACTGCACCTGGCATTAGTAGCACCATTTTTTTTTTTTTTTTTGAGTTGGAGTCTCACTCTTTCGCCCAGGTTGGAGGGCAGTGGCACACTCGAGGCCAACCCAGCATCAAACTGCTGGGCTCCAGTGATCCTTCCACCTCAGCCTTCCAAGTTGCTGGAACTACAGGCATGTGCCACCATGCCCTGCTAGTTTTTTGATTTATTGTAGAGATGAGGTCTCACCAAGTTGCCCAGGCTGGTCTTGCACCCATGGGCTCAGGCAATCCTCTCACCTCGGCCTCCCAAAATGCTGGGATTATGGGCGTGAGCCGCCGCTCCCGGCCTAGCACCACTTTTATATATCATTCTTGGTTAAAGGTTTTCCAAGTTCTTCTAGACAAAAACAGAACAATGAAATTTAAATATTCTCTTCTGCCTCTGTAAAACAGCCTCCATTCTTTTAAAAACATTTATTTTTAAAGTGTTGTGCCAAGAAGACTGTAATTATTCCACATGGCAGCCTAATGAGAAAAAGGAAATCCTTGAAAACTTTTTCTTCAACACGTTTAAGATTAATGCTTATACTAAGAATAAACTATATTCCTCAATGTTTGACTCAAGTGAAAGCACGATGAATTTAAGTTAGTTATTTCTGCTCATTTAATGCTGACAAAGCATCATCTGGATGGCAGCTGAAGAAAGAGCAGAGCAGGCAGTAGATTTTATCCAACCCATTCCACAGAAACAGTACACCTCCCCCCTAATACAAGTCAACATACATAAAATGTTCAAACCGAAATCTCCACTTTCCCGTTAAATATAGTTGATGCTGTATTCTAAATTCTGGCTCTGCTCCTTATGGAGAAGGTTGAAAGAAACAACTATTACTTAGGTCAATAGAAATGGGATGACTTAGTGTTAAAATGTTCAGATTGACTAAGCATGTAAATA
Source organism: Tarsius wallacei (assembly GCA_963574415.1). Taxonomy (NCBI): domain Eukaryota; kingdom Metazoa; phylum Chordata; class Mammalia; order Primates; family Tarsiidae; genus Tarsius; species Tarsius wallacei. The sequence continues at coordinate 42,766 of CAUYQG010206943.1, read as the reverse complement.
GGAGGAAACTGGTTACTTTTCTTCTATACTAATGGAATATGTTGAGCTCATTTGTCATCAGAAGGAGATATTTTATTTAAAATCTGACTATGAGAGTGAAAAATTATTTTCTCCTCACTTTTCACGCAGTATCTAAGAGAATCAGACTACCGTTTATAAGCTTTCAAACTGAAAAGGCTTTAATGACAGAAAACAGAAAGGAAGGGTTAAAAGTCAAACAACTACCTATCATCCAAGCCCTGGAGAAATATAGTCATATCAGATTTATGGTATGACTACAGAAAACTAACAAACTTTCAGCTTGGTTTATTCCTGGGTGCTGCTGGCTTTAAAATCATAATTAATTTCACAGACATGTTTTTAAAATCTTTTGTTAGGAGATTATCTATTCTGCAGCCAAATGATTATATATTTCTCCACTGCAAAAAAAAAATCTGAAAAATCAATAAGAATTCCAATTTATCTAAACAATGACTAACGGAGGTTATGTTGGTAGTTGACGTAACTACTCTAAATGATGTTTTGTTTTGTTTTGATTTTGAGTTGGAGTCTCACTCTGTCACCCAGACTGGAGTGCAATGGCCGCTCCCGGCCACTGCAGCCTCAACCTGCTCGGCTCTGGCGATCCTTCCACCTCAGCCTTCCAAGTAGTTGGAACTACAGGCGCGCGCCACCATGCCCAGCTAATTTTTTGATTTATTGTAGAGATGAGGTCTCGCCAAGTTGCCCAGGCAAGTCTCGAACCCGCGGGCTCAGGCAATCCACTCACCTCAGCCTCCCAAAGCGCGGGATTACAGGTTGAGCCACCGAGCCTGGCTCTAAATGATGTTAATTAGCTATTCTGAAGACACAGCAAATGAAATTTTTTTTTTTTTGAGCTGGAGTCTCACTTTGTCGCCCTGGCTGGAGCTCAGTGGCACACTCATGGCCACCCCAATGTTGATCTGCTGGGCTCCGGCGAGCCTTCTGTCTCAGCCTTCCAAGTAGCCAGAACTACAGGCACGCGCTACCACGCCCGGCTTGCAAATGAAGTTTTACTCACCTTTACATAGAAAGGGTAACGCAGCTTAATCTTAACACTGCTTTTTTTGTTCAGGATAGCTTGTTTGAATGAAGTTGATGGGAACTGAGAATAACATTGAGTGTGCTGTAGTTTTTAGTTTTTGATACAGGTTACTTCTATGAATGAATGTTATTTTACTCTAGCACAGGTATTCAGAGTAAAATAAAAAAGTTTTATAGTTTAAATATCAAATAGTTTATAAAAAAGGACTGAGTAGGGGTGTGAGGAAGCTTTAAAAAAGGAAATACTGTGGTACCTGGCCTTACTGGATATAAATAAAAGTTTAAAATGTACACACAAGCACATATCAATTGAGGTAATATCACCAATAATAGATTATATAGTAGGTGCTTCTTGTTTATTAAAATTCATGTGACTTTACACCTTCAAATATTTATTACAAGTTATAAAATTTAAAAATTTCTTGGGATTGTTAACTCTGGTTTACTTTGGTGGAAGGGGATAGATAAACCAGGTGGCTGGGGGAACAAGTGGAGAGAGAAAAACTTTACAATGCACTTGCATATTTTTAAAATTTTGTACAAATTGCATTTAGAGCAAATTAGGATTCTAAAACTGTATTACTTGGAATAACAGAAGCCAAGTGTTAGCAATGGACATTGGGGTACATTTAAAATAAGAATCTTCGTTCTTGCTTTGGCCATTTTTTGGTATTCTGTTGAGAAATACATAAGCAAAAGTATGCAGCAACAAGCACTCTATATTAAAAGTAGCCAAAGATGCTATAAAATGAAAAGAGTAAGGTTTACTCCATTTCTTTACAACTAAACATCTATCTTACATGGATGCCTTTTATCTCTTTTTCCCTTTGTCAAAAAGCTTAAGCTAAAGGTACCTTCAAACTCTTAGGCTGTTGTCTAACTTCCATGACATGTTTTCGTCTTAGTTCACGTTCTCTTCGCTTATTATATTCCAGCTGGTTAGTGAGCTCAGTTTGATGCTGCAATCTGATCAACTCACAGCGCATCTTCTGAATTGTGTTGAGGTGGCGGAACTCCAGTTCTTGCATGGATTCATGTTGTCGAAGTAGCATGGCATGCTCTAAGTCCTTCTGAGTTTGCCTTTTATTTAACTCCTAATCCATAACACAAAAGACAAGGGTATACATTTACTGTTGAACAATGCCAGAAAAAGAAATCCTAAGAAACAGAATAACCAGGAAACAGACGTGATTTGTCCTCTGATTCAATGATGGTTGCACAGTAAATACTAGGGTCCTATGACTTTTACTTCTGTAAATGGGTGATTACTAGAACAAATCTCCTTATCATATTCATTTACTACTTATTCATGCTGTTTTACTGACATAAGCTTAAGACATTATCAGGTCTATCTCAAGAGGTGTACTGTTCTCCTTTTGTTTCCTAATTTTATATTTGAAGAGGGGCTCCTAAGTCATCCTTTGAATTTCATCACAGTATCAATCCTATTACATGCAGTGTACCCTGTTTAGTGTAGTGGTTAAGAACATGGACACTTGGTCCGGCTCAGTGGCTCAGCCTGTAATCCCAGCACTTTGGGAGGCAAAGACCGGTGGATTGCCTGAGCCCATGGGTTCGAGATCCGCCTGGGCAACTTGGCGAGACCTTGTCTCTACAATAAGTCAAAAATTAGCTGGGCGTGGTACCGCACACCTGTAGTTCCAGCTTTGGAGGGCTGAGGCGGAAGGATCACCAGAGCCCAGCAGGAAGAGGCTGCGGTGGTCGGGAGCATGCCACTGCACTCCAGTCTGGGCGACAGAATGAGACTTCAACTCAAAAAAAAAAAAAAAAAAAAAGAACACAGACACTAGAGAGCTAGACTATCTGTATTTTATTTATTTATTTATGTTTTGAGTCAGGGTTTCACTCTGTCGGTCAGGCTGGAGTTTATCAGGCTGGCCTTGAACTCCTGGGCTCAAGAGATCCTCTCACCTCAGCCTCCCAAAGTGCTGCGATTACAAGTGTGAGCCGCAACACCAGGCCTGCCAATATTTTAATTTCTCGCTCTACTACTTATGAGCAGTTAGTCCTTGAGTTAGTTGTTGAAACTCATTGTGCTTCAGTTTCATTACCTTCCAAATGCAGATAATAACATAGCTATTTCACAGATTTAATGTGAAAAGGAAATAAGTTATTAAAAACAAGTACTCATACACACACTCTCATATATATATATAAAGTCTAACTTAATCCCTTTCCCTCTGCAAACCCTCTCTCCCCAGAGGCCAACAGTTCTGTGGATATGCTTCTCAACTGTCCCATGTGTATTCTGATACATTTATATATAAAACATGTATTTTTTAAAAAACTGAACAGTATACATTATAGGCACATAACTTGCTTTCTTCACGTAACAATAAAAACACATATATCTAGATCAAATCAGTAAAGATTTTTAAAGTTTCATTGTAAGCTACTGCTTTGTGATAGCATAATTCTTTCAATCCTTCCTCTTTGGTTGGACATTTAAGGTGTTTCCATTTTTGCTTTTATAAACAAAGTTTCAATAAATATGTATGTATGCTGCATCATATAATCATGCAATTATTTTCATAAGACAGCATTCTAAAAGTAGATCTGATGGGTTATAGCATATGTGCATATTAAACTTAAAAGCTACTGTTAAATCATGCTCCAAAAGGGCAGTATCAATTTATATTCTTACCAACAGCATCCACTAACCCATGCTATGACTAGGACTGAATGTTATCAACCTTCAAAATTTCTCTTATCTAACTGATACAACTGTTTTAATCTGAATGTCTTTAATTATTACTGATTTGCATAATTATGCCACATTTGAAGCTTATCTCAACCCACTCTTAGAAATAAATCTGTCTGTGTTCACAGGTATCCTGATAACGAGAACAACTGTTTTTATTGGTGTAATAATTTCTACAACATTTACTCAATTAATAATTAAGTGATTATTAAAATGCATTAAATGGCAATAGATAACTCATGGCACCCATTTCAGATCAAAGAGGCAAAAATTGCCCATAATGTCCTTATATTTAACAATCAATATTTCCTTCATTCACAGATTATTTAATAATAAAATTTTATTATTTAATAATAAAATAAGTATTTACTGAAGGCCTACTAGAGGCCAGACACTGGGGGATTTAGAGAACCAAATATGTGATGTCATACAACTTCCATTCTAGAGAGGGAGTCAGGACCCCTTCTTCCCACTGTTCTCCAAAAAAGTGTTTGGCCGTGTAAGAGAAAGAAATGTAAAGAACATTTAAAAAAGAGAGAAGAATTTGGTGGTCAAGGAGGTCATTTTTGAGGAGGTGACATCTGAGTAAACACATAAAGAAGGGAGAAAGCAATTCAGTGAATATCGGAGAAGAGTGATTCAGACAGAGGAAAGTAAATGTGCAGAGTCCCTGAGACTGGATGTGAAAAGATTCTCTTGATAAGTAATTTTTTTATTTAAAAAAATTTTTTTTGGCCAGGCTCAGTGGCTCGGCCTGTAATCCCAGCACTTTGGGAGGCCGAGGTGAGTGGAATGCCTGAGTCCGTGGGTTCGAGACCAGCCCAGGCAACTTGGAGAGACCTTGTCTCCACAATAAATCAAAAAATTAGCAGGGCGTGGTATGAGGTCTCGCTATGTTGCCCAGGCTAATCTTAAATTCTTGGCTTCAAGTGATCCTCCTGCCTCAGCCTCACAAAGTACTAGGATTTATAGGCATGAGCCACCATGCCTGGCCTTGATAAAGGACTTTAAATTTCACATCATTCAAACTTACCTCCCTGACAAGGTCCTGCTCCAAGTTATGACGCCCAAGTAACATCCTTCTCTTGAAGCGACGGCATTCCAGCTCTAGGTATTGTCTTTGACGTCGAAGAAGGTTAGCTTCCTCTTCTGCTTGGAAATGCTGTATATTTTCCTTCTGCTTTGAAAGCCACTCCTGTTTTTCTTTTTTAGGGGTGCTCTGGTTTTCATTCAGCTCCTAGCAACATAAAAGACAACTCAGTTCAAAATACGTAAAAATTAACCACATGAATGTATCATTTTGAAACTAGTCAATTTAAATAAAAGTACTTAATTGTGTTTCCTCTCTAATGCTCAAGTAAGGCAATGACCTGGAGAACACAAATAATGTTTTCATCTTTCTTGAGTTACCCAGTAAATAGGAAAGGAAAAAGATATGTACACCAGAAAACATGCATAACTTTTAGCTTTACACAGCTACATTTCTGATGGTTCCTAGCTTCAAAGCACACAATGACTGGCTAATAAAGTAAATGACAGCCTTCTTTAAAACCTTCCCAAGAAGAGACAGAAGGCATGCTTTCAGGTAATAATCATATGTGAGTTAGGGCTAAAACAGAATTAAACATCTCACTTTTTGGTTTTCTACATTCTTAATACTAAGTTTTTGGCAAAATTATAGATAGACTCAATATAAGAGAACTGGAAATTAAATGAAAAACCATGGGAAAGTAGATACTTAATTTATGAATGGTATTTAATTTTCAGCATTAATAACCACTAAACAAATCAAAGCTAACGACTGTCTACGTTGTTTTAAATACCATCTCACAAACTATTGTCTCAATGAAAATGAATTTATATCAGACCAGATGAGAAAACTGACAACATACTCAGTGAGGCAAATACTAATTAATACCACCACTATATTTTCAACCTAAAGAGCATCAACATTGAAGAGAATATAAATAAGCCACCTTTCCTAGGTGCAGAATAACTTAGAATAATTTTTCAGAGACTACTGAACCTCATTTAGTGTTATTCATGAAAAGATCAATTATTTACAACTTTAGCTCATAAGATATTCAAACACATAAAAATAAAAAGCACACAAATTTGTAGTTTTTTGTTTTTGTTTTTTGTTTTTTGAGTTGGAGTCTCACTCTGTTGCCCAGGTTAGAGTGCAGGCACTGTAGCCTCGACCTGCTGGGCTTAGGTGATCCTTCCGCCTCAGTCTTCCAAGTAGCTGGAACGACAGGAACACACCACCACATCTGGCTAATTATTTTGTGTGTGATTTTATTGTAGAGACGAGGTCTCACCAAGTTGCCCAAACTGGTCTCGAACGCCTGGGCTCAGGCAATCCTCTCGTCTCGGCCTCCCAAAGTGCTGGGATTACAGGCTGAGCCATCGCACCTGGCCTAAATTAGTAGTTCTTAAGAGTTATGTGTAAGCACACTATGGGAAGAGACAGGAATAACACAGGCACGTGCAGAGAAAATTACTTGGGTATCTTTTTCAAAATCTTCTGCCAGTGAACTTTTCCAACAAGACCCTAATATGTCCCTTCCTCCTTACTGAGATTCATTCTTCTAAATAAACATCAATATACATACAGAAAATCTAGCTTCTGAAAGAAAATGAATTTATTAGTTTGACTACAAGTTATATTCCTATACAAAGTATCTAAACCAACTACCCATAAAGCTAAACTATCAGTACAGTAGAAAACAGAAGAGTACAACTGCGTTCTGTTAGATATTTTATACTTGTAAACTATATTTACTATCTTTTTCAAATCCAAAGTTCCAGTAAAGAGTTTGGCTTTAGTATTGTAGTCATGGGGATATACTACTGGTTACAACCTTTGAGGTTGGAAAAAACTTGTCAGTGAAGCTCACTTGGAGGGTATCTAGCAAGTCTATGCCACCATTATATATACAAGACTTAACGCATCTGATTATAAGGTAAATTCCTACATACACAAAAAGCATTAATATTAAAGAGCTCATATTTATTTTATCAAAATCAACTTTTCATACTGTGCTAATTGTATGAACTAAAAACTTCAACTGGCCTGTAAGAGGGATAAAAGACATCTCTCTCTCTCTCTCATATATATATATATATATATATATATATATATATATATATATATATATAATTTTTTTTTCCCCTTTTTTGAGTTGGCATCTCACTCTGTTGCCCAGGCTGGAATACACAAACCCAGCTCATCTCAGTCTCAACCTCCTGGGCTCAAGTGATCTTTACACTGAATATCTGGGACTACAGGTGCATGCCACTATACCTGGCTTATTTTTTAATTTTTTGTAGAGAGGAGGTTTTGCTAGATTGCCCACGTTGGTTTTGAACTCCAAGGCTCAAGCAATCTTCCCAACTTGGCCTCCCAAAGTGCTAAGATTATAGGTATAAGCCACAATACCCAGCCCATTTTTCTATCCTGGCTACTATCCTAAATAATTATTTTCTTTCAGAGTTTTTTTTTTTTTTTTTTTTTTTAAGTCAGGGTCTTACTCTGTCACCTAGGCTGAAGTGCAGTGGCACAATCACGGCTCACTGCAGTTTCAACCTCCCAGGGTCAAGCAGTCCTTCTGCCTCAGCCTCCTGAGCACCTGAAACTACAGGCACATCACCATGATCAGCTAATTTTTTTATTTTTTGTAGATATGAGGTCTCAATATGTTGCCTAGGCTGGTCTCGAACTCCTGGGTTCAAGTAATCCTCCTGCCTTGGCTCACCAAAATGCTGGGATTATAGGCATGAGCCACAGCATTTGGCCTCAAAAATTGCTTTTGAACAATTAAAGCTTTCTTCAAAGTTAGTCTAAATGTGCTTTTTAAAAGTTCAAAAAGCAGCACATAAAGAACAAATAAATATGAAACCGTGTAGCTATAAAAAATAATCAATGTGTTCCATTGTTTAAAAGTGTTAAGAAGATAATTGGCTTCAAAATTTTAATTACAGGCTCATGCCTGTAATCCCAACACTTTGGGAGGCCAAGGCAGAAGGATTGCTTGAGGCTGATATCAGCCTGAGTAACATAGTAATACTCTGTCTTTACAAAAAAATTTAAAAATCAGCTGGGCATGGTGGCATACTCCTACAGTCCTAGCTACTCAGGAGGCAGAAGGATTGCTTGAGCCCAGGAATTGGAGGCCACAGTCCAGCCTGGGCAACAAAGTAAGACACTGTCTCTAAAAAAGAAAAAAAAAGTGATAAGAAAATATGCCTTTTATCCTTACACTATGTTAAAACTGGCATAAGAACAATTATAATCTTCTGAGCCAAAAGTAAGAAGTCACTTTTAAAGTAAGAAATGTTACAATTCAAATATTTCTTTTCTTATAAGTCAGCTACTTAATAAGCACATGGAAAAGTCAATATAAATAAAAATAATTTATATATTTAGTAAATGACTCTTTTTAGATCCTACTCAAATAGAAAACTAAGTCAGTTAAGGGTAACTAATTATAATCAATGTCTTCATTTAAAATGATATACTTTTTTTTTTTTTTTTTTTTGAGTTGGAGTCTCACTCTGTTGCCCAGACTGGAGTGCAGTGGCCGCTCCCAGCCACTGCAGCCTCGACCTGCTGGGCTCCGGCGATCCTTCCGCCTCAGCCTTCCAAGTAGCCGGAATTACAGGCACGTGCTACATGCCCGGCTGATTTTTTGATTTATTGTAGAGATGAGGTCTCGCCAAGTTGCCCAGGCGGGTCCCGAACCTGCGGGCTCAGGCAATCCACTCACCTCAGCCTCCCAAAGCGCGGGATTACAGGCTGAGCCACCGAGCCTGGCTTAAAATGATATACACTTAATGGCCATAAACAACAACAAAAAATTTTATTCTAATGGTTCTATAAGTTGATCACCATTGAATATAATTAATAAGCAGATAACTGGCTTGAAAATTTTTATGAATTAAGTAACCTCTTTAAGCTGTTCTTTTCGAAGTTTATATTCTCTTTTCTGGGACTCCAAAAAGCTATTCAGTTCTTTCTTCTGTTGGGCCTGAATATGTTGTTGAAATTTTTTCTCTTCATTGGCCATCACTTTAGCCTATATGAAATTTTAAAAAATCAAATTAGTTAAGTAGATAATTCAAAGCAGCAGTTTAATATAATATACATTACTAAGGAGACTTTTTTTTTTAAGAACAAAAAATCAGTAGAAGCATCACCAAAATAAAATACCAAACCATATTATTAACAAGTGCTACTTAGCATCCTTATCATTTGGACTTCACAAATCAATAAGAAGAAATTCATCTCTGAAATGTTGATCTCTTACAGAGTCAAAATTATTTCCACCTTTTCTTCCATTTAACAGTAGTATAACCTTCCCAGCCCCTCAATAAAATAAATACCATATCTTATTTCTGGTTATATATATAATACATATTCATAGTAGAACATTTAGAAAATACAGGAAAACAAAAAGAAGAAATATCTTACATGATTTTAGCACCCAGAGATAACCAATATAAAATTTTGGTATATACACTTTCTAATTTTTTCTATGAATATATATTTTTAAAATATATCTTAAATTTGTAATCATATTGCACATCTGTTTCATGAAATGGTTTCCTAAATATGTTAGTACCTACTTCTTCCCAGCTATTAAAAATACTATCTAAGGCAGGGCTCGGTGGCTCAGCCTGTAATCCCAGCACTTTGAGAGGCTGAGGCAAGTAGATTGCCTGAGCCCGCCGGTTCGAGACCAGCTGGGGCAACTTGGTGAGACCTTGCCTCTACAGTAAAATAAAAAATAGACGGGCATGGTAGCACGTGTCTGTAGTTCTGGGCTACTCGGAAGGCTGAGGCGGAAAGATCACTGGAGCCCAGAAGGTAGCAGATGCTGGGGTGGCCGGGAGCGAGCATGCCACTGTACACCAGCCTGGGTGAAGGAGTGAGACTCTAACTAAAAAAAAAAATACTACCTAGTGCCCAGAAGGATTTTAAATACCTGCACATTGTTTCACCAAATTATTTCAAACTCAAATATTTACTTATGTCATAAATTATTCTGCCAAATTCTCTACTACTGTGAGAGTGGTATATACATTAGTTATAATAAATAATGCTTCAGTGCAAACTAGCTGGAAATATTTTCATATGAATTTACTAAGAAGCCTACATTCTATTTGACAAATATGGCTATCAAAATAAAACAAAATTGATAGGACATGGAAAACTCTACAAGAAAAGGTTTCATGTAAGAAGAATCCTAAAAAAAATACGTCTTTATCATATATTAAAACAATGACAATTGTCAATAATTAAATGAGTTACATCTTAATCTGAATCTTTCATTATTTATATTCTCTGTATATATTACAGTAATTTTCAATTATTCTGATACGAAAATGCTGCTACAAATTTAAGAAAGGTTTCCCAAAAAATACACAGAGAAGAGAATCATAAATTACTTCTTTTTTTTTTTTTTGAGTCAGAGTCTCACTTTGTCACTCAGCCTGGAGTACAGTGGCACACTCACGGCTACTGCAGTCTCAACCTGCTGGGCTCAGGAGATCCTTCCACTTCAGCATTCCAAGTAGCTGGAACTACAGGTGAGTGCCACCTCGCCCGGCTAATTTTTTTATTTATTGTAGAGACGACATCTTGCCATGTTGCCCAGGCTGGTCTCAAACCCTTGGGCTCAGGCAATCCTCTCGCCTCTGCCTCCCAAAGTGCTGGGATTACAGGTATGAGCCACTGGGTCTGACAACTTTTTGAGACCTGAATCACCTATTGATAGGAGATTTATCAAACTCCTCATTTAACCAGGATACCAAAAGCCTAGAATAACTGAATAACTTACCCACTCTGACACTATGAAGCTATCCAGTACCAGAAAATCCCATGTCTATTAATTCCCAGATCTAGTACTTTTTTTTTAAGTCAGGGTCTCACTCTATCATCCAGGCAACAATTACAGCTCACTGCAGCCTTGACCTCCAGGGTTCAGGTGATCCTTCTATCTCAGCCTCTCGAGTAGTTGAAACTACAAGTGCATACCACCACACCCGGTTAATTTTTTTTAGAGATGATGTTTCACTATGTTGCCTAGGCTGGTCTTGAACTCCTGGACTCAAGCAATCCTCTCACCTCAGGCTCCCTGGGATTACAGGCATTAGCCATTGCACCCAGCTCCAGATCTAGTACTTGATACTAAAACACATCAATTTTTATATTAAAAAATATTGTTGGTTATCACAAAAAACTATAATGTGGACCACTCCAGTGAATAATTCGTTTTAAGATTTTTTTTGGTAGAGATGGTGTCTTGCTATGTTACCCAGGCTGGTCTTGAACTTCTGGGCTCAAGCAATTCTCCTACCTCGGCCTCCCACAGTGCTGGGATTACAGGCCTGAGCCACTATGACCAGCCAAGACTGGTTTGTTTTAAAAGATGTGCGCATACACACACACTGAGAGAAAAAACACACAGGAGTCATTTTTTTTTTTTTTAGTCTGAGGTCTCACTCTGTCACCCAGGCTGGAGTGTAGTAGTAATGATCACGGTTTACTATAGCCTCAAACTCCTGGGCTGAAGGGATTCACCCTCCTCAGCCTCCTGAGTAGCTGGAATTATGGGTATATGTCACCATGCACAGCTAATTTTTTAATTTTTTTTGTAGAGACGAGGTCTCCCTATGTTGCCCAGGCTGGTCTTAAACTCCTGGGCTCAAGCAATCCTGCTGCCTTTGCCTCCCAAAGTTCTGGGATTACAGGCATAAACCACTGCGCCCAGCCACGGAGCCATCTTTGTGAGTGATCTGTCATCAATTTACAGAAAGTCTTATAAAAGTTATTATATAAATGCTTTTCTCTTTCCCCAATCATTTACTTGGTTCCTGGGAACAGATACTCAACTACCACACTCGTTAAATCTGAGATGGTCACAAGCTAAAATAAGCAAATTAATAATACTGAATCAGCCACCTCTTTTTCCATAGCAGCCTGATGTTTTTTGATAAGTTTCTCCATTTCTGCAGCAAAATTGTTACGTTGAGTTTCAAGATCTTTGTCTAATCTGAGGCGGTGTTCATCCATTTCAGCCTTTAATTTATTTTCCAGAGTCATCAGTTGTTTTTGATGTTGGCGCCTCATTCGTTTATAGCCAGACATTTGTTCTCTAAGCTCAGAGTCCTGCTCATGTTCTTGCATTTGCCTTGTAACCTAGACATACAAACAATGGAAAAGAAGAAAATAAAGCAAAATATTTTTCTTTGAAAACAATTTTAGGCCATTCTACTATTAACTAAGTAGGTAATTCGTATAAAAGATCCCAACCTTAGCAGTTTCCAATTAAATTTCTAGCAAATCTTTCAAAAGGGCAGACAAGTTGGCTCTAATATTTATATGGGGATGTAAAGAACCTACAACAGCCAAAACAATCCTGAGAAAAAAAATAGTTGGAGGATATGCACCACAGTAATCAAGTCAGTGTGGTATTAAAGACAGGCTAAATAGATCAAGGGAACAGAAAAAAATCTAGAAATAGACCCACACATGTTCAATTGATTTTCAACCATAAAAGTCGATTTAATTCTGAGGTCACAAATCCTGCTGAAACAACTGGTTTTCTATATGAAAAGAAATAAACCTTGACCCTCTATGTCATTCACTACATATACAAAAATTAATTTGACAAGAATCATTTGACCAAAATGTAAAACCCAGAAACATAAAACAGAAGAAAACAGAATATCTTCATGACCTTGGGGTAGGCAAACAATTCTTGGGAAGGACACACAAAACACTGATCATGAAGAAAAAATAAATATAAATTGAATTTTTAAATTGAGGCAAAATTCACATAACATAAAATTAGTCATTTTAAAGTGAACAATTCAGTGTTATTTAGTACATTCATCATATCATGTGACTACCACCTTTATCTAGTTACAAACATGTGTATCAGCTCAGAAGAAAACCCTATCTATACTTCTTAAGCAGTTGCTCCCCAATCTCCCTTCCTACTAACCATCAATCTAGTTTTTTTGTTGTTGTTGTTGTTGCTGTTTTGGGGTGAGAAAGCAGGAGTTTATTAAGAAGACAGAAAAGCTCCCACAGGGGAAGAGAAAAGCTCCCACAGTGGAAGAGGACCCAAAAGAGGGTTGCCTGTTTTTTGTCTCTATGGATTTACCTATTCTAGATATTTCATGTAAATAATGTAAATAATGTCATATGAGTTTTTTGTGTCTCATTTCTCTCACTCAGCATATTTTCAAGGTTTATCCATGTTGCAGGATACAGCAGTATTTCATTCCTTTCTATAGCCAAATAAAATTCCAACATATATATATATATATGGTGTGTATATATATACACACCATAATTTGTTTATCCATTCATCCATTGATGAACATTTGTGTTGTTTCTACCTTTTGGCTATTGTGACTAGTGCTGCTATGAACATGTGTGTACATATACTTATCTGAGTACCTATTTTCAATTCTTTTAAAAAATTATTATTAGTGTTAGTTTTGGTTGACAAATCACAATTGTACACATTTTGATGGCGTACAATGTGATATGTTGATATACGTATACAATGTGGGATGATTAAATCAACTAATATAATATCCATTACCTTCTTTTTATATCATTTTTTTATGGCAAGACATTTGAAATTTATGTTTAGACTTTGAAATATGCATTATTGTTGACTATAGTCACCCTGCAATGCAAAAGATCTCAAAACCAATTACTCTTCTCTCTGAAACTATACACTTTGATTAGTGTAATTTGTAGTTACCCATTTCTCTTCATTCTCACCACCCCCAATCCCTGGTAACCATCATTCTGCTTTCTATCTCTATTCTACGAGTTTAACTTTTTTAGATTCCACATATAAGTGAGATCATACAGTATTGGTCTTTGTGTGCCTGTCTTATTTCACTTAGCATAATGTTCTTCAGATTCATCCATGTTGTCACAAATGAAAGGATTTCTCTGCTTCTTAAAGCTGAATAGTATATATACCACATTTTTTAATCCACTCCCCCAATGAAGGACACTGAGGTTGATTCCATGTCTTGGCTACTGTGAATAATGCTGCAATAAACATGGGAGCAGATATCCCTTTGACATCCATAATGCCTGTACTAATTTACGTTTCCACCAACAACATACAAGAATTCCTTTTTCTCTGCATCCTTGCCAACACTTGTTATCTTTCATCTTCTTGATAATGTTTCAATTCTTTTGAACACATATCTAGAAGTAAAACTGCTGGGTCATGTGGTAATTCCATGCTTAACTTTTTGAGGAATCACTGACTGTTTCCCACTGTGACTGAACTATTTACATTCTATCAGCAATGCACAAAAGTTACAATTTCTCCATATGCTCTCCAACACTTCTTACTTTCTGTTTTGCTTTTGTTTTTGTCAATTATAGCCATCCTAGTGGGTGTTAAATAATGTCTCACTGTGGTTTTTCCCTAATAACTAATGATGTTGAGCATCTTGTGCTTACTGTCCACCTACAAAGCTTCTTTGGAGAAATGGCTATTCAAGTCCTTTGCACCTTTAATTGGTTTTTTATACTGGATTATTTTTCCAATTATTTTATTGTGGTAAAATACACATAACATAAAATTTGCCATCTGAACCATTTGTAAGTGTACAACTCAGTGATATTAAGCATATTCATATTGTTGTACAACCATCACTACCATCCCTCTCCAGAATTCTTTTCATCTTGCAAAACTGAAACTCTACATCCATTAAACAATAACTCCATTCCCTACTCCTCCCAGACCTGGCAACCACAATTGTAAAACCACTTTCTGTTTTTATGAATTTCACTATGCTAAGTATCTCATGAGTGGAATCATACAGTATTTCTTTCTATGTTTGGCTTATTTCACTTAGCAGAGTGTCCTCATAGTTCTTCCATGTTGTAGCATACTGCAGCATTTCGTTACTTTTAAAAACTTATTTATTTGGAATTCTGTTAAAGATTTATATTTCATTTTTTAAATAATTATATATATACTTTATTTTAAAATTGTGGGGTGCAGTTAAGGGTTAGAACTTATTTATTTTTAGAGGTGAGCTCTCGCTAAGTTGCTCAGGCTGGTCTTGAACTCCTGACCTCAAGCAATCCTCCCACCTTGGCCTCCCAAAGTGCTGGGATTACAGGCATGAGCCACTGTACCTGGTCTACATTTCATTACTTTTTTTTTTTTTTTGAGTTGGAGTCTCATTCTATGGCCCAGGCTAGAGTGCAGGGTCATGCTCACGGCCACCCCAGCATTGATCTGCTGGGCTCCTGTGATCTTTCTGCCTCAGTCTTCCAAGTAGCCAGAACTACAGGCGAGCACTACGACCCCTAACTAGTATTTTATTTTATTGTAGAGAGGAGGTCTTGCCGAGTTGCCTGGGCTAGTCTCTACACCCATGGGCTCAGCCTCCCAAAGTGCTGGGATTAAAGGATCAGCCACTGAGCCCAGCCATATATTTTTTTTTTTTTAGTTGGAGTTTCACTCCATCGCCCAGGTTGGAGTGCAGTGGCACATTCACGGCCACCCTAGCGTCAACCTGCTGGGCTCTGGCGATTCTTCTGCCTCAGCCTTCCAAGTAGCCAGAACTACAGGTGTGCGCTACCACGTCTGGCTTATTTTTGATTTATTGTAGAGACGAGGGCTTGCCAAGTTGCCTGGGCTGGTCTCGAACCTGCGGGCTCAGGCAATCCACTTGCCTCGGCCTCCCAAAGTGCTGGGATTACAGGCTAAGCCACCAAGTCCAGCCCATTTCATTACTTTTAAAGGCTGAATAATATTCCACTGTAAGTATACATCACATCTTACTTATCCATTCATTCAATGGTGGACACATAGGCTGCTTCCAAGGTTTAGCTATTGTGAATAATGCTGCTTTTAACAAGGGTATACACATATCTCTTTGAGGACCCTGCTTTCAATTCTTTTGGGTATATACCCAGAAATGGAATTCCTGGATTCACATGGTAATTCTATTTTCTATTTTTGTAGAAACTGCCATACTGTATTCCATAGCAGCTATACCATTTTTCATTCCCACCAACAATGCAGCACAAAGGTTCTAATTTCTTTAATTTCCTCGCCAACACTTACTTCCTGCTTTTTGATAGCAATCAATTAGTATAATAATTATTTACTTAGCTTTTACATTGTTATTAAGCATTATAAGTAATTTAGGGATGATCTAAAGTATATGGGAGAATTTTGTTGTTGTTGTTGTTTTGAGTTGGAATCTCACTCTGTCACCCAGGCTGGAGTACAGTTGCACGCTCATGGCCACTGCAGCCTCGGCATGCTGGGCTCAGGTGATCCTTCCACCTCAGCCTCCCAAGTAGCTGGACCTACAGGTGCGCGCCACCATGCCCAGCTAATTTTTTGATTTACTGTAGAGACGAAGTCTCGCCAAGTTGCTCAGGCTGGTCTCAAACTCCTGGGCTCTAGCAATCCCCTTGACTCTGCCTCCCAAAGTGCTGGGATTACAGGCGTGAGCTACTGCACCCAGCTAATGTGCATATGTTATATGCAAATACTGTGCCATTTTGTGTAAGGGACTTGAACATCTGTGAATTTGGGGATCTGTGGGTTGTGGGGAGGTCCTGGAACCAAGTCCCCACAGATTCCGAGGGAAGACTGTATCTTGTTTTAGGTGACAGTTAATGCAAGTGTGTACAATTGTAAAGACTCTTTGCCTTCCAATGAAATACCTAAGATCTATGCATTTTATTGTATGAAAAAAATTCAGGGAAGAAGAAGGTAGACTGAGTTATAGTACATAGCGCTCATACTGAATAACACAGCTATGCTTATTTGTACAAAAATCTACATATGCTTTGAATATCTTATGTGAAATCAATGGAATTACTAGATGTAAGGATATTTATCTTTTCCAGGTTTTTGATGCAATATACCACAGCTTAAAAATGCCCTTAATTAGTTTGTAGAAGCCAAAATTGTGAGATAGAACACTTGCTTAGGAAACATTTAATATATGCCAAGTCACCAAGAGGTTTTCCTGAGCTGACCCCTCTCTATATACTTATCAAAATAGTCATGAAAAATTCAGCAATCTTTGCCACTTGCTCTGTTCAACAAAATGTTATTTACATTTTGCAGAAGAGTAGGAAAAACCTGATTTATGGTACCTGGAAAATCAGAATGACATTTGGAGCACACAAAATTGTATTACCTGCCATTTCCAAATATTCCTCTTTCTGATTAGCCTCACACAATATATTTCCATATTGTCAATTCTTACATGAAAATACTTCTTCTCTCCCCTGTGCCTAAAACCTACCAATTATAAACCTTCATAGATATTCCCTTAACACCTCTAATCAAAAGTTATCTGAATTCCTGTTTAGTACTTCATAGCTATCTTAAGCATTTAACATATGCTAATATATTAGTTATTTGTGCACACATCTTGAAAACATTATTAGTTTAACACTTCTCAGAGTGCTTTGCATATCTTTCTCATAATAGGCCCTTAAATGTTGGATGAATGTTTTGCAAAATAAAACCCAAACACAAAAAATAAGATGCAGTTATACTTCATTCTACAGTGTCAAGGTCCTACATAAAAAATATCTTCGTCTCTAATTTGAGGAAGTACATACCAGTGATGCTGTTCGTATAGTAGCAAAGTGTTCTCGATTACGATAGTGTGATTTGTGACGAGACACTTGGGGTGGAGATTGTGGATCTGATGCTCTTGTTCTAGGATCTCCCTCTTCTCTATAATTTTCTTCCTCCTATGGAAAAAAAGAGACAATATCAAATAAGGTGAAAAAATAGAGTTTGTGTGAACCTTCAAGAGAATTAAAGAAAACTTGATCAATAAATCTCAAAGACACATAATGTTAAAAAGCAAGACCAAAAATAGGAATGCTAAATTTTATTTTTAACATAATTATTATTAGGAGAAATTATTTCCACAATGTATAAAATAATATACAAGTTCAGTATAAGGAAAAGCACGTAGCTAGATTTATATCCTACCCATTATATGCAAACTCAAAAGCTTAAAAACGATGATGAAACATGCAGCCAGTATTATAAAAATAAATAACAAAAAATTACTAAAAGCCTTTTGAGTTTTGGAAGCAATATACTTAAAACTATGTTTATAATACTTCTGCCATCTGGCCAAAATAAATGATCAAAAGATAGCTGAAAAACAAGAAGTGATATCTTCCCTTGAATTCAGCTCATTAACTAAAGAGGAAATCAGTTGTAGCAACCAACTAATTGTTAGAATAATCTTTTTCATGATTTATTCCACTGACTGAGATATATAAAAATTAAATAGGATTTTGCCCTGAATTACATTACTACTTAGTCAAATCATTCCTAATAGCTTGTGTGTATGGTGAAATATATATATATATATATATATATATATATATATATATAAAACAAAAACGCTTACCATTTTAACCATTTTAAGTGGCATTAATTATAGTCTCAATGTTGTGTAACCATCACTTCCAAAAGTTTTTCATTACTCTAAACAGAAACTCTGCATCCATTAGCAAAAACTCCCTATTTTGTCCTCTAACCAGCCTCTGGTAACCTCTAACGTACTCTGTCTCTATGAATTTGCCTATTTCATATATGTTAAATTATATACATAATATTTGTCCTTTTGTGTCATTTAGCATGCTTTTGATATTCATCCATATTGTAGCATGTTCCTTTTGTAACTTCATTCCTTTTTAGAGCTGAATAATATTCCTTTGGATGTGTATAATACATTTGTTTATACATTCATCTCCTGATGGACTTTTGGGTTGTTTCCACCTTTTAGCCATTGTGCCTACGAACTTTTAGATAATACTGCAAGCTGTTAAGTTAAAAATAAAGCATTCCTATTAACAGTTAAAATGAGTTCCTTGAATTTCCAATATTTTTTAGAAAATTTAAAATGTTGTAATACTAAAAAAACTCAAAGAATAATGTAGCAAACACACATACTTCCTCAGCCCAGAATTTATAATTTCCCACAATTATACCTAGCTTTTTTTTGTCTTTAATTTTTTTTTTTTCAGTTGGAGTCTCACTCTGTCACCCAGACTGGAGTGCAGTGGCATGCTCGTGACCACCGCAGCCTCAACCTGCTGGGTTCTAGCGATCCTTCCGCCTCAGCCTTCCAAGTAGGCAGAATTACAGGCACATGCTACCATGCCCAGCTGATTTTTTTTTTATTTTTATTTATTATAGAGATGAGGTCTCGCCAAGTTGCCCAGGTGGGTCTCGAACCCATGGGCTCAGGCAATCCACTCACCTCGGCCTCCCAAAGCACTGTGATTACAGGCTGAGCCACCGAGCCCAGCCACCTAGTTTTATTTTTAAGATATAAACATTATGGATAACACGAGTCACATTTTTTTTTTTTAGTCTGGGTCTCACTCTGTCACCCAGGCTGGAGTGATAACAGTTCACCACAGCTTGACCTCCTGGACTCAGGCAATCCTCCCATCTCAGTCTCCCAAGAAGCTTGGACTATATAGGTACATGTCACCATGCCTGGCTAATTTTTTAAAAGATTTCTGTACAGATGAGGTCTTGCTATATTGCTCAGGATGATCTCAAACTCCTGGACTCAAGCAATCCTCCCACTTCAGCTTCCCAAAGTGCTGGGATTACAGGCATGAGCCACTGTGCCTAGTCAAAAGTCAGTTTTTATCTTTTTTGAGTCAGAATTTCACTGTCACCTAGAGCAGCGACATGCTCACAGCCACCACAGCCTCAACCTGCTGGGCTCAGGTTCACTTCAGTTCCACTTCAGTCTCTTGAGTAGCTGGAACTACAGGAGCGTGCCACCATGCCTGGCTAATTTTTTTATTTATTGTAGAGACAAGGTCTCGCCAAGTTGCCCAGGCTGGTCTCAAACCCCTCGGCTCAGGCAATTCTCTCGCCTCAGCCTCCCAAAGTGCTGGGATCACAGGCATGAGCCACCATGCTCAGCCAAAAAGTCACTTTTGATCATCACCCATCCCAACCCTTTTTCTCACTCCGGAAAGGCAACCATTACCATGAATTTCATGTGAATCTGTCCTATTTTTTTTTTTTGAGTTGGAGTCTCACTCCGTCACCCAGAAAGGAGTGCTGTGGCACACTCACGGTCACCCCAGCGTCAACCTGCTGGGCTCCGGTGAGCCTTTCGCCTTAGCCTTCCAAGTAGCCAGAACTACAGGTACGCGCTATATCACGCCCTGCTAATTTTTTATTCATTGTAGAGATGAGATACTGCCAAGTTGCCCAGGCTGTTCTTGAACCCACAGGCTCAGGCAATCCACTCGCTTCGGCGTCCCAAAGTGCTGGGATTATAGGATGAGCCACCGAGCCCGGCTGAAGCTGTCCTATTTTTAAATTTTATTTCCCGTATAAGTAATATCATATAATATACAGTATTTCTGTTTCTTTAAGATTTTAAAACAGTTTGCTTTTTTTTTGTATTCTCAAAACATTCGTTTTCCAAATGGTGACAACAGATTAGGAATTAACAAAACTATTGTTTTTTAAAAAAGGTCCAAACTTATGAAACTTCAAAGAAAATCTTCTCTTAAACTAATCAGATGAAGAAAATTATTTATCAAAGTTGAAGTTTTCATTGAAATCCAAATACTCACAGGTTTTAAATGGATAACAGAACTGTTAGACATCACTGTGTGGTCTCCCTCCATCATGTCTAGCTCACTCTTATCATCTGAGGCATCTGGAAGACTATTAACACTACTGCTTTGGCTGCTGGCACTGATGGACATACTGGGAATGGACTGATTACTTCCAACACTATTCACTGTTCCTGTTCTGCCAACGCCATGATCTTGTTCCTAAGGGAAAAGAGCATAAGAGCATTAGGTTCAAATATCTGTATCTCATCTGAATTTTTTTTTAATTTGAGTTTGTCTCACTCTCTCACCCACGGTAAAGTGCACTGGCATGCAGAGGTTCACTACAGCCTCGACCTCCTGGGCTCAGGCAATCAATCCTTCCACCTCAGCCTTCTGAGTCCCTGGGACTACAGGCAAGTGACACGATGCCCAGCTAATTTTTTAAAAATTACTTTTTGTAGAGAGAAGGTCTTGTTATGTTGCCTACGCTGGTCTCAAACTCCTGGGCTCACGCAATACTCTTGTCTTTGCCTCCCAGAGTGCTGTGATTACAGATGAGAGCCACTCTGGCCAGCTCTGAATTCTTGATTATAAGCATCTAGCACACCACTTGGCACACAACCATTAGAAAGTTAAAAGTCTGTTGTGAGAAATATCCTTTATTTGCCAGGACCGGAAGCTTACCGTTAGTTTATAAAAAACAAACAAAAATAAACAACAAGTAAATAACCCAAAACCCAGGTAATTGTCTTTAAAAAAAAAAAGTCAGTTGATCAGTTTTAGGTGATTTTCAAAGCGTATTTTCTCTAAATTGCTTTCTGAAAACCACTTCTATACCTCATGGGGTTCATTTCTGTCCATTTCTAAAAAATTATCATAGTTAATACAAACCCTTTCTCTTAAAAAAAAAATACTGTGAAATCCCTTTTAGTTGTTATTCTTTATTAAAATCTTTTATAAATAGACTCTTCTTTAAAAATCTGTAAAATGAGTATTTTAGAATAGTGTTGATGGAATGAAATAAAGTTTCCTTGGTGACAAGGCAAAATGCATGGATAGCTTTCTAATGACTTCTGAGTGAGTACAGTAAACTTTCAGAGTCTGCAATTTCAAGAACTCTTAGAAGCATGTCCCAAAGAAGTGGACAACCTGTCAAAAAAGGGATCTGTGGTTATAAAAAAAACAAAAAAAACAAAAAAAAAAAAACCTGAGGGGGACTAGATTAAATAAAGTTGAACAGGTTTCTTTAGTAAAATGTTTTCTCAGAACCTTCACTATGTCAATGTGCACCATAAAGACTCAAGGCATGCAATCTAACATAATGAAAGAGCTTTTTTCCTACCTGGGATTTTATAGACCAGTGTTAAGAAAACACAACCTGGAAACCACTGATATAAAAGGTAAATTCTTGACAGGGCAAGTTGCATAAGGAAAAAAAAATCTGTAAAGGGAACTCAATATTTGAATCATTTCTTAGGTATTACCTCTTCTTCTTCCTGTGCTTCCACTGCTGGTCCATTATGTGCCTCCTGGAAAAGAAGTTTCTTCATCTTTCGATACTGCAGATTGTCCAGCTCTCTTACTGCATCTTTTGTCCTTTGAATGAGATCTATTAACACTGTTTCCGGGCGCTCCCGAAGAACAAACATGTGCTAGATAGGGAAGGAGGTAAAAGTCAGGTAGAAACTTGTTTTTTCAATTAATGCCAGTGTAGCCCCCTTCTCAGACCCTAGAGCTATTATACTCATGATAGATAAAGCATATAATTTATAGCTATCTAATTCTATGAAACTTCTCACTTCCTATATTTACCAATCATACATACACACACACACACACACACACACACACACACACACTATGCATACACAACTATTCTTATACTTTATAAAAACTTAGAACATAACATTTTTGGTAGCCAACTAAAAATGGAAAGTTGAAATAATTGAAGGGTCTAAAAACTAAGAGTTCTCAATAAATGTTTACATGTTTTAAGAACTGATGCTTTAATGCAAAAGGCATGTTTGGTTCTGGGCTATATTAGATTTCAACAGGAATTTATTTACTGGAGGTAAATCAGAAACTTGGGTATTATGGGTTCCTTTACATACATGAACAATATTCTTCATAAAATACTAACAGTGAATTAAAGCCATTATATTATTTCTGATTTTTATCACTAGCATTTAATAAAGTTTAACCGTATCAAATACCGAAATGTAGAAAGAACAATTCCACCATTAGGACTATCAATGTTACATTTTGATATACTTCTTTTCAGAAATTTTCTATGTATAGAAATTTGTTTTGTAGATACATAATTAGCACATACATTCCAGAAAGACATATTCAGCACTTCCTTGAGTTCCGTGAGATGTCCGTGAAATCTTAGAATACTTTTACCTTCTTTGTTAGCTCAAATTTATTCCTTCCCTATGCAAAGAGTTGCAACTATCTATACAATATTTTATCCTACTCTCACTGTCATGAAGTATTGTTATTTCATATTCTTAAACATAATATCTACAGAATATTTCATCAGATGTCTGTGCCAAAATTATTTAACCATTACTCTAATTTGATTCTGAGATAAATAGCTTCACACATTAAAAAACATTTTTTGGCCACTTTCGGTGGCTCAGCCTGTAATCCCAGCACTTTGGGAGGACGAGGCAAGTGGATTGCTTAAGCCTGCACGTTCAAGACCAGCCCAGGCAACTTGGCGAGACTTCGTCTCTACAATAAATGAAAAAAAATTAGCCAGGCATGGTAGTGCGTGCCTGTAGTTCTGGCTACTTGGAAGGCAGAGACAGAAGGATCGCCGGAGCCCAGTAGGTCAACACTAGGGTGGCCATGATTGTGCCACTGCATTCTAGCCTGGGCAACGGAGTGAGACTCCAATTTTTTCAAAAAATTATTTTTTGCTTTAATTTTTTTTCTTTATGATGGACTGCAGCAGAAATGAGTTAGGCCAAAAGATAAGAAGTTCTTGATAGCTAGTTCCTATCATTTCAAATAGGGCATTGACATTACACACTATGGACCAGGCAAACAAATACTACATTCAGACTTAGGATCTAATCACTAAATACCTGACTCTAGCGGGCCACATTATTACTGTAAGTTAGAAAGCCTTCTTTTGCCTATGTTAGGCAAGTGTAAGAAGCCAGTCACATTCTTCCTTTTCCCTTAGCTTGGTGTGTCCCATTGTTTACAATATTAAGTCTCCTTATCAAAACAAAACAAAAATTCATATTTCTAAGTTTCACGGTTTTTTACATATAGATCTTGCTTATTTTTTACTAACACAATTTCTAGCTATAGTAAAGCTTTTGTTACTATCATGAGTGCCTACTTATTCAGGCTTTCATTTCTGAAATGATAAGCAAGCTTACCGCTCCCTCAAGCATTATGAAACTTTATATTGCTTTTCTATATACCATGGCTGCAAACAGTACTATTAAATATATATGATCCTTTCAATTTCTTTCTTTTTTCTTCTTTTTTTTTGAGTTGGAGTCTCACTCTGTCACCCAGGCTGGAGGGCAGTGGCACACTCAAGGCCACCGCAGTTTCCACTGCTGGGCTCAGGTGACCCTTCCGCCTCAGACTTCCAAATAGCTGGAACTACAGGTGTGCACTCCCACACCCAGCTTATTGTAGAGACGAGGTCTCACCAAGTTGCCACGGCTGTTCTCGAATCCCTGAGCTTAGGCAATCCTCTTGTCTTGGCCTCCCAAAGTGCTGGGATTACAGGCTTGAGCCACCGCACCCAGCTGTCCTTTCAATTTCTTATAGCTTTAATTTAATTGGCATGTGTCAATGAAAATAAATTGAACTTCGAAATTCCAAAACATTAATGTAAATATAGCCTACTTAAATCTTACAGTGAAAGACAAAACTCCTTAGAGTCCCAAAGAGATACAGTCAAATTCTACTTATTACTGACTAATCTAGATGTTTTTAAAAATATACCAAATTCAACAATACCATTACTGCTATTAATAAGATGGCCAACCCTCAAGTGAAATCAGGCAATAGCAAGTTTTACACATATAACCTTACTTAATGCGCATGAAAGTCCCATGCAAAAAAAAAAAAGAAAAAAGAAATTAGGCAACCAAGCATGTTGAAAACTGAATAGAACTTACATGTTTTTAAAAATATTGTCACTGCCAAGTTAGAAAAATAAACTTTTAAAAAAGGAAATAAAAATCTTATATCCATTTTAAGTTTCTTTTCTCCCACACATTATGTAAGTATATCATGTCATTTATCTTTATTTCATGTTATGTTAATATTAGACAGATCAATATATAAAAATAAAATCCAAAGTTAACCTATGTTTTACCAACTTTTAAATAAGACATAGTCCCACATGCATTAAAATTTGGACTTTTAACTCATGAATATAATTCATAAATTCTTGCACATATATGTATCCACTTGGTAATATTCTGAGTATTTAACTATATATTCTATTTAAATATGGTAGAACAGCTAATCAACTGCGAGAAAAATTTAAAAACTCAGTACCTAAGAAAAGTTCTCCGAGAAAACAGTATACAAAACTAGTATTTTAGTAAAAACTAGTACAGCATACTTTAATCTTGATTCAGAATTAAAGAATAATAAAACATATCTTTAAAATCACTTACTGGATTAAAAACAGATTTAGAGTATAACACAACTGACCTTTAAAAGTTCCTCTGATGTAGGACGATCTTGAGGGATTTTCTGGAGACAAGAATCTACAAAGTTGCGAAAATAATCAGACCTATTGTAAAGGAAAGTATCAAGTGAACATATTGCTATTTCCTTTAAAGACACATCCACAAATCAAGGTATATGCCTATTGATGGGAGGGGGGAATAAAAGGCAATGATAAAAAAAATGTAGAGACTACATACTTTCATACAAGTCTATGAAAATCTATCGAAAGCAACCAATGAATCTTTACCATTTTCCAAAGATAAACTTACACAGAGTATTTGAAAGTCTTGCTCCCACAAAATGAGAGAAGCCTATCTACTTTTCATTTATTTATTTATTTATAGTTCAAATTCAAGACAACATTCCTGTCCCCTTTTTTTTCTTTTTCTTTTCTCTAAGACACCTCTTTCTTATTTGCCCCTTGGATCATCTCCTATATAGCATGTTTCAGAACATCACTCTATCTGCTCTGGACAGAGCATTTTTATACCTGAGTATTTGGTGCCCCTGAGCAAATGGATAAGACTTCCATTAACCTAGAAAACCAATTAAGATATTTTTTAAAACATTAGAAGTTTGTTACATATTATTATATAGTGCTAGACAAGAGTTCAGTGAGTAAGTAAGGCAGTAAATAATAATTACTCCATTCAATGTTTGTCTCCGATTTCCTTGTAGGCAAAAATACTTTTATAAATCCCCAAAGTCTTTTTTTTTTAGATTAGAAAGTATAGTTTATTTAGAAAGTAAATTAGACAGAGAGAGAAAGAAAGAGGAGTTTCACCTCCCCAAGGCAGGGGAGGAGGCCAAAGCCAGGAAACATGGCAACAGCCATAGCTCAAAGTGCACGTGGTCACACCAGGGTATAGCAAGGCAATGACAGCGATGATCTGGCATTCCCCCGAAGTCTTAAACACAGTGTAAAGATAGTCTGTGTTTGATATATTTATTATTTACACGTACCATGCCATGGTCTGATTATTTGTGTCCTCTCCAAAACCCATGTTGAAATGTAATCCTTAATGCAACACTGCTAGGAAGTGGGCCTGATGGACAGCGTTTTTAGGCCATGAAGGCTCTGCCCTCATGGATGGATTTAATGCCACTATAAAAAGGGCATGTGGGAGTGGGTTTGTTTTCTCCTGCTCTTCTGCCATCTGAACACAATGCTTCTCTCCTCCAAAGGATGTAGAGTTCAAGGCACCATCTTGGAAGCACGGGGCCTAACCTGACAGAACTCTGATCATGGACTTCCCAGTCTGTAGAACTATGAGAAATAAATCTCTGTTCTTTACAAATTACCCATCTCAGGTATTCTGTTACAGTAGCATAAAACAAACAAAAATATACCATAATATTAAACTCTGTGCCAAAAGGTTCTTTCTATATATAGCTATATATGTAGCAAAGACTTATGAATGTGCCTTAATTATGTAATCTTTAAATAATTAAGTAACCCAATTTATACATCTGTAAAATTTAAAATATTTATTAAATATCTGAATATTCCCTAAAATTTTTCAAATGCTAGGTACACTTGAGGAATTGGTTTTTTACTACAATTTTCCACCACTGATAAAAATCCTAATTTTCTAAAATTGTCCACCTGTTCTCCATAAATATCTTTTTTTTTTTAGTTGAAGTCTCACTCTGGCACCCAGGCTGGAGTGCAGTGGCAAGCTCACGGCCACCCGTGTCATCCTGCTGGGCTCAGGTGATCCGTCTGACACAGCCTTCCAAATAGCTGGAACTACAGGCGTGCACTACCACGCCCGGGTAATTTTTTGATCTATTGTAGAGATGAGGTCTCGCCAAGTTGCCCAGGCTGGTCTGGAACCCGTGAACTCAGGCAATCCTCTCACCTGGGCCTCCCAAAGTGCTGGGATTATAGGCTTGAGACACTGTGCCCGGCCTTCCATAAACATCTTTACATGAACTTAATTTTATCAAATCAGGTAAGTACTAGAAAGAAGATCAGAGACATCTGAATAACAAATATAATTAGAATAATTCCAAAGTTTTTAATTACTTGCTAATTTTGATAATGTCAAATCATTCCGCCTATATTTTTATACTGTATAAATTATAAGCCAATCCTCAATCAAATATCACTACAGGTTGTAACAAACTGTGTATTTTAGTACTAAAATATTAATGCCTAAAAATGCCATTTATTATGTAATTAGGATTATATGTATTCCTAAATTTAAAGGAAAAGTAAAATATAAATTTTTGTAAAATGAATACTTTGTGCACCCATGAGACATTATCTATCCTTTTTTCTGAACTGAGCTACATATATGCTATAAGATGGAAACATGACAAAGGACAAATATAATACTAAAAAGGATAAAATAAACCTATTTTAATATCTCCTCGTAATATATTTTACCTAATTGAAATTACATCACTATGATAACACTATGAAAAAGCATTTCATTTATATAATGTTGAGCAGTACGTCTCTTAGCAATACTCACCATTCATTAGACTGTAGTGTAGGGGATTCATTTTGGGCTATGTGATATAAGGCACTCATTGCGTTCATATTAAATAAAGGAGGCTTCCTTTCAGCTGTAAAAGAAAAGAAACTTTCCTGTTTAAATACATGCCTGGGATACTCAGGTATGAGTTAAGTTGTTTAAAAATGTTTTTATTTGAAATGATATTAAACCTACCAAAGAAACCGCAAGTAGAATTCAACAACTTTTCAAGTGAATGAACTGAAAATAAATTGCCAACCTGATACCCTACCATCCCTAAATACTTGAATGTATATTTCCTATAAACAACAATATTTTCCTAAAGAACCAAAATACAACCATTAAATCAGGTCATGCAATACATCATACATGACTATTGTCTAAATCCCAAACCCCATTTAAGTTTCATTCAAATGTCCCCAAAATATCCTATGTGTCAAAAGTGAGTTTTTATCATTGGCATCTTTCAAGGAGTTTTTCATTTTATCCAAGATGTCAAACTTTTTTTTTTTTTTTTTGAGTCAGTCTCACTTTGTTGCTCAGGCTGGAGGGCAGTGAGCAGCATGATCAAGGCTTATCACAGCCTTAGCCTCCTGGGCTCAGGTGACCCTTCTGTCTCAGCCTACCGAGTAGCTGGACTCCAAGCGCAAAACATTACACCTAGCTAATTTTTTCAATTTTGTAAGGATGGAGTCTTGCTATGTTGCTAGGCAGATCTCAAACTACTGGCTGGGATTACAGTCATGTGTCGTCAAACTTACTGACATAAATTTATTCACATTTCCCAACTGACCTTTAAATCTCTATAAAATGTACAGCGATTGTCACCTCTTATTCTTCACACTGGAAATTTATCTTCTATCTCTTTGTTTCCCGATCAGCCTAGCTACAGAAAGTTTATCAATTTTATTGATCTTCTTGAAGTACTAGTTTTTGGTTTCACTGATTTTCTCTATTATTTTTCAGTTTTTTATTCAACTGATTTCTGCTTTGATCTTTATTATTCCCTTTCTTCTGCTTATTTTGGGTTCAACTTGTTCCTTTTTTTAGTTTCTTCAGGTAAAAGGTAAAGTCATAACTGTGACTATTTTGATAAACAGTTGACTTGTTCTATCTGTAGGTTCTACATCCATAGATTAAATCAACCAATTGAGATATTTCAACCACATATTGAAAATATTTGGGGAAAAATTAAAAATATGACAATATTAAACAGCAACAATAAAAAATAGTACACAATTTTAACCTCTTACACAGCATTTACACTGTATTAGGTATAAGTAAACTACAGACTATTTAAATTATATGGGAGGACACTGTAGGTTAGATACAAAAATTACATAAACTTTATACAAGGGATTTAAGCACACGCAAATTTTGGTATCTGTGGGGGTCCTAGAACCAACCCCCTGCAATAAGTGAGATACAGGACTCTTGAATGTCCTTTAGTTCAAGTTTTTCTGATATTTCCTATTATTAGATTTGGGCTAAATGGGCAGGAATATCACAGAAGTAACGTTTGTATTTTGTATCCTAAAGGTGGTACATGATTTTTTTGAGTGGTTCTGTTACTGATAGTATTCACTTTGGTCACTTGATTAAGGACTGTCTGCCAGGTTTCTTCATGGTAAAGTTTCCCTTTTCTCTTTAGTAATTAATAAGCATTTTGTAAGAATACTTTGAGGCTGGACATAGTGGCTCATGCCTGTAATCCCAGCACTTTGGGGGCCAAGGCAGGAGGTTCACTTAAGCTTAGGAATTTGAGACCAGTCTAGGCAACACATCAAGACCTCAACTCTACAAAAAAATTTTTTAATTAGCCAGGTATAGCGGCACATCCCTGTTGTTCCAGTGACTCAGAAGACTGAGGCGGAAGATTGCCTGAGCCCAGAAGGTCAAGGCTGCGGTTAGCCATGATTGTACCACTGTACTCCAGCCTGGGCAACAGACTGAGACCCTAACCCAAAAAAAGAGAAGGGAGAAGGTACTTTGAATCTATATAAGTATCCTGGTTTCTCATAATACTTTTACTTTATTCTTTTATTGTACAAACTCACAGATTTCTACTTTATTTAATGTTACAATCTATCGTTTATTTTGATGTTCAAATTGTCTCATATTTGAGTAGCAGAAACCTTGTTAAGCTGGCTTCTGTATCTTTTTTTTTTTTTTTGAGTTGGAGTCTCACTCTGTCGCCCAGACTGGAGTACAGTGGGGCATGCTCACGGCCACCACAGCCTTTATCTGCTGGGCTCTGGTGATCCTTCCACCTCAGCCTTCCAAATAGCTGGAGCTACAGGTGCGTGCTACCACGCCTGGCTAATTTTTTATTTATTGTAGAGACGAGGTCTCGCCAAGTTGTGTGGGCGGGTCTTGAACCCGCGGGCTCAGGCAATTCACTTGCCTCGGCCTCCCAAAGTGCTGGGATTATAGGCGAAGCCACCGAGTCCGGCCTTCTGTATCTTTTGAACATGGGCTCATTATTTTTTGGTTACTTCCTTGCTTTCTGATATGCTAATATGTCCTAGGCTCATCTTGAATTTTCCCTACCCCAGACCCAAAGGACCAGTCATTTCTCCAAGGAGCCATGGTATTAGGTGTGCTCACTGGTACTGGGGTGTCACTGTTCCCAGACCCTCTCAATGTATAGGGTAGGGAATACATACATGTATATAATACATTTATGTACATTAAACATCTATAATTATTAAGGTTGGGTGTGATGGCTCACGCCTATAATCCCAACACTTTAGGAGGCTGAGGCAGGAGGATTACTTGAGCCCTGGAATTTGAGACCAGCCTAGGCAACATAGTGAGTCTTTGTAGCTACAAAAATTTTTTTAAATAAGCTAGGTGTGGTGGAGCATGCCTGTAGTTCCAGCTATTCCAGAGGCTGAGGTAGAAAGATCACCTGAGCTGGGAGGTCGCAGTGACCCATGATCATACCACTGCACTCTAGCCTGGGTGACAGAGTGAAATCCTGACTCAAAAAAAAGAAAAAACCTATTTTTTATTGTTCACGACAATATCTCAAGTTCAAACTGAATATCATGTTTATTCTAGCTTTCTCTTTCCCCATATCTGTGAAGCCCTTCTTTGACAATGAGAAACTCTGCTCTCATTAACCCTTAATAAATTATCTTGATAAAGTCCTCCTGTATGTATCCTACCTCCCATCTTTGCAATCATCCTCTCTCCCCTGAGCAACTGCCCTCCTTTCCCTGTTCAAATTCTGAATCCTCATTCCATTTCACTCTAAAAAGTGTGAACGCCCTCTTTGTCATTCAGTTTTCCAAATAGTGTACCATCAATACAACAAACCAGAATATACTTTTTCAATGTTGCTACTTACTATAAATTTTTAAAACTTTTCAATCATATCAAAGTATACTAACCTTAGCTGAAAATTACAGAAGAGATTCACCAAATTTACATTACCTTTAACTATTCCAAAGTAGAAATGCATATTATAACAGATAAATGTCCCAAGACAGAATCTAATTTGTGTTGAAAATCGTGCCTCTAAGACCTGTGATATCTAACAGGGTAACCACTAGCCACATGTGACTATTTAAATGCAAACGTATTAAAATGAAATAAAAACTATTTCAGTTCCTCAGTTACAGTAGTCACATTTCAGGTGCAGAAAATTTACTCAGCTAGAAAAGGGCAACATGTTAGCAACCGTAAAGAAAATTGAAAGTACAGAACATTTCCTTCATTGCAGAAAGTTGTATTGTCCTGTGCTAATATTTTAGATCTTTCCTCTAGAACCATAATCAGGCTTAAGGTACAGTTTCTGATTTAGCACTTCTTAATTCAAAACATTTATAAGTAAAACTTTTTAAAGTTATCATGAAAGACAATTTATAAAAGCTGAAGACAAATCAAATATATGCCTAAAACTCTAAGAAATTCTTTCAAATGCTTCACCCATGTAAAAGTATTTACAGGTAGTCACATCTCCTAAAGTTGCTTTACACTATAAGTATAAAAACTTCCATTGTGAAGGAACTCTATTTTATGAACTAGAATAAAAAACTAAATAGCCTAGAAAAATAAAAAGCTATTTCACAGAAACTACTGAGCTTAGATATATTTTATTCTAAGCAGTATAATTAGTAAACAAATACTTTCTAATGAATACATCTTAAAATATATAAATGAAATATAACAGGACCATTAATGCAATTTCACTATCACCAAAGGGCACATGCATGTGTCAGTCAGCATACATATATAAAAGCACTCCATGGGTAAAGAGTACATTAATCAGCTTCTCTACATTAATATCCAGGCATCTTAGAAAGCTACTTATAATCCAGGTAGGAAGAAGAATTATGTATAAAAGATTAGAGATTAAAGTTTAATACACTAAAGGTACTTTCAAATAGAAGAAATATTTTTGCAAACTTCAAATTAAGACCAAGAGACCTCAAGAGAATAACAGTATGGTAATCTGAAAATCTGTTGATGCTGTCAAACTATTAAAAAAACAGGATGATACAGAGCTTGAAGGGAATGGTTAATGTAGAAATGCCAACAAAAGTGAAAACATTTAAAGATTACAATATTTTGGGAAAAAATCAGACTGTACGATAGAATCAGCTGGGTTATAATAGAAATTATAATGTTAATTTACTTTGTAACAATACAGAAGTCCTTACCTTTATTTTACATCAATTTACCTATGTACTTGTTTTAGAAAACTGACAGATCCAGGTGAATAATGGTTAGTTAAAAATGAACAATAGATTTTACTTTTGATGTATTATTTTCAACCCTTGGTCATTCCTTTTAGAATGGTTCAACTAAATAGTCCCAGTGTTTCCTGTTTCTAAATAAAGTTTAATGAAATGTTCCCATAAGAAGAGCCAGGCACAGTGGCTCATGCCTGTAATCCCAGCACTTTGGGAGGCTGAGGTGAGAGGATTGTCTGAGCCCATGGGTTCAAGACCAGCCTGGGCAGTATGGCGAGACCACGTCTCTACAATAAATAACAAAAAAATTAGCTGGACATGGTGGCATATGCCTGTAGCTCCAGCTACTTGGAAAGCTGAAGCGGAAGGATCACCTGAGCCCAGCAGGTCGAGGATACAGTGGCCGTGAGCATGTCACTGCACTCCAGCCTAGGCAACAGAGTGGGACTCTGACACACACACACACAAAAAAAAAAAAAAGAAGAAGAAGAAAAAAAGAAACACTGCTGGGCTGGTGAGGAAAAGTGTGGGGAATCCAGAGCAAGAAGATGGCTATCATCTTCAATTACAGTGATAGTTCACCTGGCTCACAGTGGGAATATCAGTAAGTTATGATGGTCCACTGCTTTTAGCAGAGTTCTACTTACAAGCAACCAAACAAAATGTGTACACAAAATCAAACTGCTATAGGAAGTTGAATCCAATCTGTCTCCCTCACTGCAAGATCCTGTTGAGAGCTCCTTATACCTATCGCCATGGTCCCTCCACCACCAAATAAAGTCTGCGTTACTATCTTAAAGGAACAAAACAACAACAAACGAATACAATACATCTAATTCTCAGATTTCACAGATCTAACACAAAGTAATAACTACCCTAGCTAGTTATTACTCATGAATGCTTTAGAGACCTTCTATAGATGACAATTCCGGTCATCATAAACATATTCTAGGTGTTTAACAAATTCTCATTAATGTTAGTCATAGATACCTTAGACTAAATTAAAACCATAGTGGACAACAATTTTAGATCTAATTTAATGAACAACATAATATACCTAACCTAATATATAAAAAATTACCAGATACCCAAAGCAAAACTTTAATAGATTTATTGTTCCCCTAAGAACTTGACATATAAGATAAAAATTATAATTTGGTACAGAAATTGAAGTAAAACATTGATCAAAACTGAATCCACAGTAATGAACAACACAATGCTTACCCAGTTCAATACATGTTATTCCAAGAGACCATACATCTACTTTGCCATCATATTGTCCTTCATCCATGGCTAAAATTACTTCTGGGGCCATCCTAAAACATAAAACGTTCATCTGAATTCAAGTTTTTTAAAAAAGCATACTATTCTTGAGAATCTAATGACCATTCACATGGAGATCACTAGTTTGAATTCCAGCCAATATATCTGGACATAATATTTTTTATAATGGAAAATAAGTAAATTACAGGTGGTGAGGTAAATATTTAGCAATACATACATTGTATGAGGTTCAGTCTTACTATCTGTCATGATCATATAACTGCAGCCCAAAAGAAGGAGGCCCCAAAGCAGGATTGCATTCTGCTTCTATTCAAGTTTGCAGATTTTAATATTGCACACCATTTAGGCCAAAGGTTCTCAAATATTTGGTCTTAAGCTAGATGGCATTAGAAAACTCCAATTTTTGCTTGAAAGATTGAATTTTACCACTGGCAACAAATACTGTCAGTTGTTTTCCTCGAAGTGATAAGTTCATTTATTTGAGAAAATATCTGCCATAATACCTAGAGTTTGTGTGTATCTTTTTTTCAAATAAAAATGTTGTTCCATGATAAAAGTAGCTAAGGGAGCTTACAATTAAATAACACGATTATCAGTATTCTGGGTATCTTAGTTATACAGTGAAACTAATTCATGGCTTCAGTTAGAGTCTAACATTCTTAATTTTTACTTATTTAGTTAGCTTTTTTTTTTCTTTCCAGAGACAGCTTCTTGCTCTGTCACCCAGGCTGCAGTGTAGTGGCACAATCATAGCTCACTGCAGCCTTGACCTCCTTGGCTCAAGTGATCCTCCCACCTCAGTCTCCCAAGTAGCTACTAGGACTACAGGCATGTGCCATTACACCCAGCTAATTTTTTTTTAAAAATTTTTTTTTGGTAGAGATGGAGCCATCCTAAAACATATGGATGCTATGTTACTCAGGCTTGTCTCCAATTCCTTGTGCCAAGCAATCCTTCCATCTTTGCCTCCCAAAATGCTGGGATTGCAGGTATGAGCCAGCGTGTCTGGCTTATAGTCTAACATTCTTGATGGTACCTTATTTTACATCTTATTTGTATTTGATGTCAAGGTAGACACTTAAAACAGTTGCTGACTGCTTCAATAAGACTGTCACTAGGTACTCTCAATGTGTGTGTATTTATGTATGTGTGTAAAGACATAGATATGTATCTAGTTCCTGTGTTCCAAATATACCATATACAAATTAACAAATATGTAAATAAAGTAAACTTTCAATTGTCAATAACAGGGTGTTTCACAAGTGTTCTTTGAGACAGGTGTCCAGACCGCACAGAAGGAGGTGAGCAACAGGCAAGTTAGTGAAGCTTCATCTGTATTTACAGCTGCTCCCCATTGCTGGCATTACCACCTGAGTTCTGCCTCCTGTCGGATCAGCAATGAAAAGCCTGCTTCCATCTCCAACACCCTATCTTTGTGAAGCAGGGTTTTCTGCAGTGACAGCAACTAAAATGAGATTATGGAGTAGAATGGACATAAGCAACACACTTTGGGTATCACTGGCTCCCATCACCCCCAGATGGGACCACCTAGTTGCAGGAAAACAAGCTCAGGGCTCCCACTGAATCTGCATTATGGTGAGTTGTATACTTATTTCATTATATATTATAATGTAATAATATTAGAAATCAAGTGCACAATAAATGTAATGTGCTTGAATCATCTTGAAACCATCCCTCCCACCCCTTGTCTGTGGAAAAACTGTCTTCCACGAAATCGGTCCCTGATACCAAAAAGGTTGCGGACTGCTGCTTTAAGATGTTGAAGTAAGTTTGGGAGATTACTTGCAAAGTTAAAAAAGTACTTTTTGTGTTTTTCAATGCAGAACTTTCTAGGGTCTTTGTTTTATCTTTGCTCTCCTGTTTTGTTTTGTTTTTTAATTTTAGATTTAGGGACACATGTACAGGTTTGTTACATGGATATACGGAGTGATACTGAGGTTTAGGCTTCTTTTGAGCCTGTCATTCCGGGGCCTTTTTAATAGCTGCTATGTATCACCAATTTCTAAAAAGGGAACTCATTAAGAAGTATTACTGCTCAGCCTGTAATCCTAGCACTTTGGGAGGCCAAGGCAAGTGGATTGCCTGAGCCCATGGGTTCGAGACCAGCCCGGGCAACTGGGTGAGACCTCGTCTCTACAATAAATAAAAAATTAGCTGGGCACAGTAGTGCATGCCTGTAGTTTCGGCTACTTGGAAGGTTGAGGCGGAAGGATCGCCAGAGCCCAGCAGGTCGATGCTGGGGTGGCTGTGAGCATGCCACTGCACTCCAGCCTGGGCGACAGAGTAAGACTCCAACTCAAAAAAAAAAAAAAAAAAGAAATATTAATAGCTCAGAGAACCATTTTTATAGAGGGGACAAGTAATCTATCTACACTAGGCTTTCACACAAGGGTCATATAGAGCAGTGGTCTTCAACTTCTCTATTTAGTTACCTCCCTTCACCATTTTTGGGCTGACATCTACATATTATAAATTCAACAGTTACAAAAAAATAACATACAGCATATATACACACTGTATATTATATGTGTGCTTTAAAGAAACTTAACGCAGAATTAGTTCATTCAATTTGTTTGTTTATTTGTTGTCCAGGCTGGAGTGCTGTGGCCATGATCCCAGCTCACTGCAGCTTCGACTTCCTGGGCTCAAATGATTCTCCCACCTCAGCCTCCCCAGTAGCTGGGACTACAGGCATGCATCACCACATCTGGCTAATTTTCTTTCAATTTTTGGAAAGATGAGGTCTTACTATGTTGCCTAGGCTGGTCTCGAACTCCTAGGCTCAAGTGATTCTCCCACCTTGGCCCCACCCTTACAGGTATAAGCCACTGTGCCTGGCATGCTCAATTTATTAAAAACACTGTCATATAACCTAATCAGTAAAGCTAGTCTTCATAGTCATATCAATCAGAGAAATCAGAATCACCTTCTGTCAGAAAAAATCTGACTTCATTTTTCAATGCAAATAAACGTGTTAACTTGTCCCATGACAACCACCTCAGTTCTGAATTCTACACTAGAAAAAAAAGGAGGGGGTGGATATTGGGGGAGAAGGAAAAAGTTAGGAGTAAAAGGAAGGAAAAGGAAATGCAAAGGCACAAGACCTTGCCATGAGTTTGTGCCCTGATCCATCATTATTTCTCATAGATGCAATACATTCTCAAAATGTGTCTCTGGTGTGCCTTTTACTAAAGCTTTTATACCCCAGAACAATGCAGAACCGTTTCTTTTATAAAGCAGGAAAAGGGAGATTTGAAAGGCAGGTGGGAAAGAAGATGGAGTGGACTTAATACATCACTGTCAGCATATATAAAGAGGACATACATGGAAGTTAAAAATCTAAAAAAGTATTCCCTTCAAACTTGCCGACAGATACATACTCAATTACTTATGATTAAATCAGATGATGTCTAGGGTTTGCTTCAAAACAACTGGGGCAGGGGTATGAAAAGAGAGCACACAGGGCAGAATTGGGCACATGATAATGTTGTTAGGCTGGGCTACTGGTATGTAAGGCTTCATCATACTTTTGTCTACTTGTATGTATGTTTGATCAAATTAGCTACTAATCTTTAAGTACTTTCAGTGTGAAGATCAGTGGTACACAGTAAATACAAGCCTTAAAAAAGCATACAAACGAGCACTTAGCATGCCTATCTCCTTCCTACTTGAAGTTTATTAAATTTTTTCACTCCCACAACCAATATATGACACAGATAGTAATAGAAATGCAAATGTGGCCAGGATAAAATGAAAAATAAGGAGATGCAAGGGCAGCACTCTAAAACTGAATTCAAAACGATTTAAAACAAAGCATAATACTTGAAGTAAAAATTTCCAAAGTAGCATTTTGTTTTCAGAAAAAAGACAAGACATCTGAAAAAGGTACAACCACATCTTACCAATATGGTGTTCCCACAAAGGAATTGGCAGGAGATGCCATGGAAGCAGATCCAAAATCAGCAAGTTTCACCTGGCCTGGTTCTGTCAGAAGAATATTTCCTGCTTTGATATCTCTGGGTTTAAAGAACACAAAATATTATTTAATGTCCCTTCATTAGATTGTTTTTAAAATAATAAGAACCAAGTAAGAATTCATAAGATAGAGGATAAATCAAAATAATTAAGTGCTGGGATAATCTCACAATTGGAATAATAAGAATTAAGATTCAAATTAGAAAAAAATATATATAATTCAAATAAATATATAGTGACAATTTTCTGAAAGAGAAGACAAATAGTAAAAAACAAAAGACAGAAAATTAGGTCCTTGCAGCATACAGTTTATATTTGAGATTCTGTTTATTAGTACAAATAATAGTTTTAAAAACAGAATTTAGGCCAGGTGCAGTGGCTCACACCTGTAATCCCAGCACTTGGGGAGGCTGAGGCAGGAGGATTGTTTGAGCCCAGGAATTCAAGACCAGCCTGGGCAACATAATGAGACCTCGTCTCTACAAAAAAAACCCCAAAATTAGCTGAGTATGGTGGTGTGTGCCTGTAGTCACAGCTACTTGGGAGGCTAAGGCAGAAAGAGCATCTGAGCACAGGAGGTGAGTCAAAATACATATATAAATAACAGAATTTGCAAACAACTCCTTCATAATGTATAAGATTTCTGAGTATACCACTTAATGTATTAAAAAAAAAATCTTACCTTCTAAACTTAGCTTTTTAAAAAAAGATTATTCATATCATTTCCAAACATTAGCACAGTTCTCCTAACTAAATATAAAAAATGAAAACTGACACATATGGATAATGTAGTATCAATGATGCCAAATTTACTTTCAAACTTTTCTGAAACAGCAAACATACTGTCCACCCAAACTAAAAAAACTATGGATTATTTATATAACATGATTGTATGTCAAATGGGCATTATAATATACACTTAACTTTTCAAAATTAAAATAGAAAAATTAAATTTCCAAGCACTTGTTAATTCTTACTATAGTATGAGTGCACATAATACCAAATAAATCTATTTTCCTTCCATTTGACTTTTTTTAATGGAGAACTACTCTGAAGTTAAGAAAATCTTAGACTGCAATTTCAACTATGTCACTCACTTGTTTACTAGCATATGAATTTCTCAGACCCTTACTATCCTCATCTAAAAAAAAAGTATAACCCATTAACTCATAATGAGCCTATTATATAGCATAATATAGATTGTCTGGCTTGAATATGTAGTAAAAAAAAAAAAAGCGAACTTCCTTTTAAAACAGTCACAACAAATACCAATGCCAAAACCAGATTATAAAATGGTTTAACTTCAAAGTTACTATTCATTATCAACAAGGATTATCAAGGGCCAATGCTCAGAGAGTCTTAAGTAGCTTTTAATTGTCTGTGTCATGGAATCAATGAAACAAATCTGGTATTGCCAATTACCAAGAAGACAAAAAGATCTAGGTTTAGTTCTAATACTGATCTATTTGGCTTTGCAACATTTGGAAAATTATAGCCACAAATTGGAAAATCAGTTTCTTCATCTGTAAAATGAAAAAGAAAGACTACACGATTCGTAATGTCCTTTGCAGCTCAAAATTTAAATAATGCTACAATTAAATTTCTACCACAAATCCGTAAAGTGCACATACTTTAGAAAATCCAGTAGTACATGTGGGCAAGGATAAAAATTATCCTAGAGAGAGATCAAGTGCATCACTATGGTCATTTTAAGACATGGACAATCTAAGATATACCTGTTTGCTATTAGTATATTATTAATATTATATAATTACTGTTACTAATGATTAATATTACTGTTGATAGATTATTTATCAGCTATTATAAAATACATCAGTTTATACTATTTTATTTAGCTAAAACCAATAAAAATTTCAGGGTCAATTAATTCTAAGGCTGATAAGTGCAACAAGCCATTTGACTCTCAAAATATGGTAATTTTCAAAGCACTTACCTATGGATCATGGTATGAGAATGTAAGTAGGCTAATCCCTGGAGAGCACCATGTGTAATTGCTGCTATTTCCACTTCTTGTAATGGCTTTTTGTGAACTTAAGTAAGAATTTATTTGAAAGTAATTAATACATAGAACATTTTTGTTTAGAAAGTAAATATATATATATCTAATATATGGAGAAATTATTAAAATTGGTATTTATCAAGAAGAGATTTTCCAAGATGATAAAACAAGGCTATTAAACTTTACAATTAGTATACAGCTGCGCCAGCTATTAAGCATATATAGTTCATAGCCAATTTTCCTCTTACATAACAATATTAAATAATTATTTGATGATATAAAAACAAAAGTAACAAAAGAAGTTCTCTCTTTATTCTTACTTATCTTGGTTTTGAACAAAAGAAGCAGAATAATAGAGAATCCAGAAAAAAACTTGTAAAGTCAAAATGAGAGAAAACTTGCCAATTTTATGCAACTATATAACATTTAATTAATTTAACATGGCTAATTATATAATTAATACTGACACTCTTTTGTGCCAGATAGTTTATATATATTAACCAATTTAATTATCAGAACAACCTTATAAGGTAGCTCCTTTGTATAACATTTCATATACTATGCTGAGAATTTGGAAAAAGCTAAGTCTTTTACTCTTTATGGAAAGTTTTACATTATTTAGTATCAACATTATTTAAATAATCTTTAACTGAATTATCATTTTATTCTGTTAAGAATTTTTTTTACACTCAAAGGAAACCTACCTTCTAGTAAATCTGAAGCAGATCCTAAACAATATTCCATTACAAGCTACATGGAAAAAAATATAAAAGCATTAAAATACATTATTACAAAGATTCTATCTGAGATGAAATCAATTCACCCAGGAGATCAAGAAGACAGACTGAAGTAAAACTCTAGTCATCACTTAACTTAAAAAAATAAAGTTATGTATTCTTGTTAAATGCATATATGAATTAAGCTAATGATGCATTAATCTATTAGTAATGCCAATAAAAAGTCACTTCTATAAGCTATTTCCTATATAATTACTAATTAAAATTATAGAGAAATACACAATTCTGCTACTATTAACCTACAGTGACAATACTGACAATTGTTATGAGGCAGAAAATTGTTCTCTGGAATCATATGTACAATTAGCCCCTCTCCATCTGTGGGTTCTGTGTCTGTAGATTCAACCAATTATGAATCAAAAATAACAATACAAAAATAAAAAATAATATTAAAAGCCAATACGGTATAGCAACTATTTACATAGCTTTTACACTACATTAGGTGTTAAAAATAATCTAGAGATGACTGAAAGTAAGTATATGGGAGGATGTATACACATAACATCATTTTTTTAAAAGGGACTTGAGCATTCCTGGATTTGGGTATCCTGGGAGGGGTGTCTTGAAACAAGTTCCTCACAGATACCAAGGGACAACTATACAAAGCTTAGATTACAATGTAAACATTTCTTTTAAAGCAAACACAGAGCACCTCCTTCCTATGTGTCAGGTATTTTATATATATTAACCAAAACAACCTTATGAAGTAGGTTCCATTATTATCCTTGTTTTACAGATGGAGACCTTTGAGAGACAAAGAGGTAACATGCCCAATGTCACTGCTTTTTCTTTAACTTTTTTCTTTTTCAGTGTCACCACTACCAAAGTACATAAATAAAAATGAATAAAACATTACAAATCTAAATCTAAGATAAACATACGAAAATGATACTTAGCTGTAGCTTATTAATTTTTCAAAATAAGGCATCATTCCTGGTAACAACAGGGCAAAAGTAACTTTATTTCTTATAATAAAGTATATCAATTATCTACCTTTAGTATTAGTCAACCAGGAAGTCATGATTCATCAAGATCCTTCTGATTAAATGGATAACAATACATTTATATCAAAAAGATATATGCTAACATTCAGCCTCAAGTAACATGATTGTTTTCACAATGTCTGAATTGTATTACTAAAAGTTTCAGAGGATATTTTAACATACACACAAAGGTCAGCAGAATTCTGGAAAATCTCTGCAGCAGACCTGCAAAAGTTCTAGTATCTCTTATTGCCTATAAGTTCTTGGAAATGATGCCCTTCCTCTCAGTATAAACTAATATTTCAGGTGTTTTTGCATGTCTTTACACAACCAGTAGGAGGCATTCTGAATAAATTCATTATAAACCAAAAACAACTAAAATTACAACAAGGGGAGAACAGATACCAACCCATGCTGTGTGTTCACGTAAATAACAACCTTTGTATTCTATACTGTTGGGATGTTTTATTCTTTGTAGAAACTTGACTTCCTTAATAATATCCTGCCATTTCTGTGGGGAGATAAAAAAAGGAATAAGAGAAAGAATTATGAACAGCTGCTTTTCTATAGGAAGTTATATAAGAAAAAAAGTACTAGATTAAGAAGAGTTAATAAGAGCATGCAACTTTGCTTGATTTGTAATTTTTAGATGAAATGTCAAAATTTAAAATTTAAAAGCAAGTATACTCATATACAGGAATACCTTGATTTATTGTGCTTCACTTTATTGCACTTCACAAATATTATATTTTTTAAAAAACAAATTAAAGGCTTGTGGCAACCCTGTGTCAAGTAAGTCTACTGGTGCAATTTTTCCAACAGCATGTGCTCACTTGATGTCTCTGTCTCCTTCTGTTAATTATCACAATATTTTTTCAAACATTTTTATTATTATTGTATCTATTATGATCTGTGATCAGTGATGTTTAATTTAATATTATAACTGTCTTGGGGAGTCATAAACCATGCCCATG
Source organism: Tarsius wallacei (assembly GCA_963574415.1). Lineage (NCBI taxonomy): Eukaryota > Metazoa > Chordata > Mammalia > Primates > Tarsiidae > Tarsius > Tarsius wallacei. The sequence goes on along the minus strand of CAUYQG010206943.1, from coordinate 378 downwards.
TAGGACAACAAACTTAATCGATAGATGTGTGTTCTGATTGCTCCATCAATCAGCCGTTTCTCCATTCTTTTTTTTTTTTTTTAAGTCAAAGTCTCACTCTGTCACCCAGGCTAGAGTGCAGTGGCACACTCATGGCACGACAGCTTTGACCTGCTAGGCTCAGGTGATCTCTCTACTTCAGCTTTCCAAGTAGTTGGAACTATAGGCACACACCACCACACCTGGCTAATTTCTTTTTTACTGTAGAGACAAGGTCTCGTCAAGTTGCCCAGGCTGGTCTCAAACCCCTAGGCTCAGGCAATTCTCTCGCCTCAGCCTCCCAAGGTGCTGGGATTACAGGTGTGAGCCATTGCTCCTAGCTTCTTCATTCTTCTCTCA
>CAUYQG010206934.1:0-41985 GCA_963574415.1 Tarsius wallacei | reverse complement strand
ACGCCCGGCTAATTTTTTGATTTATTGTAGAGATGAGGTCTCGCTTGCCCAGGCGGGTCTCGAACTCGCGGGCTCAGGCAATCCACTCACCTCAGCCTCCCAAAGGCGCGGGATTACAGGCTGAGCCACCGAGCCCGGCTTCATTTTTTTCTTTTTCCATTTAACCATCAACACTCAAGCCAGGCATAAGATAATCACCATGAACAATAGAAACAAGCCTCTTAAAGCCATTGTGAGGCATCCCTTAGAAAGGTCAAGTGAACTAATGGAAACAACCTTCTTTTTTCTTTTATCAAGTTCAGAGAGGTTTCACTGGATGATCATTTTGTTTCTTCCTGTAGTGACTGGTTATCATCTACTTGTGATAAGAATGGATGCAAGATGGAATCCAAGGGCAGGAACAGTGTAGGACAAATCTAGAACCAAAAGCTTATATTCATCTCAGTCCTCCAACAGCTCATGGCTTGATCTGTTGCCATGGAAACAAGACCTCTACGTCAGGGTGACATGGGCTCCAGGGGCAGAGAGCACACCTCACCTTGCAACTCATTCAAGACCAATCACTTGCACTTCATTCAGAAAAATCCTCATTTTGACAGGTCAGTCCCAAATCCTAAAAAGATCAAAATGTCAGATGCTAAGTATATTAAGGTGTAAGAATTCCATTGTGAAAATCATTGCCTATGTATTATTTCATGATTGCAAAACAGCTGCCTAGAAACGAACACTATGCATGAAACTAAACATAGCTGGGCTCGGTGGCTCAGACTGTAATCCCGCGCTTTGGGAGGCTGAGGTGAGTGGATTACCTGAGCCCGCGGGTTCGAGACCCACCTGGGCAACTTGGTGAGACCTCATCTCTACAATAATTCAAAAATTAGCTTGGCGTGGTGCGCATGCCTGTAGTTCCAGCTACTTGAAAGGCTGAGGCGGAAGGATCGCCAAAGCCCAGCAGGTTAAGGCAGCAGTGGCCAGGAGCAGCCACTGCACTCCAGTCTGGGCCACAGAGTGAGACTCCAACTCAAAAAAAAAAAGAAAGAAAGAAACTAAACATAGTTACTACAAAGTTTATATTAATATTTTTCCCTTAGATTTTCTTCTCAGTCTAGCTCAATAGGGCCTCTCTAGTTGAATAAATGGAGGCTGTAAATGTGTAAATGTTTCTTTTCTTTTTTCCTTTTCTCTCTCTCTCTCTCTTTTTTTTTTTTTTTTGAGAAAGCAGGATTTATTGAGAGGACAGAAAAGCTCCCACAGTGGGAGGGGACCCGAAGGGGTTGCCTGTAAATGTTTCTTTACTTCACAGAGCATGGTTGTGAAATGAATTCTTGTCCCGCCACTTATGATATAACTTCAGTCAAAATCCCTAGTTCTCTTTGCCTCCATTTTCTCATTTATAAAAATATGGACAACAATGGTCCCTATCTCATAGAAACCTTATGAGGATTAAATGAGTTACTATACTTAAAACTGTCAGTTCCTGGCACACTGTAAGCACTATTTATGTAGGTGTTTACCGTAATAAAACTAATTATTTTATTATAGCTATAATTCTTTGTTGAGACAAAGAAAATTCAATATTGTCTTTAGATGTTTCATCTTTATTTCAATTAATTTTGGAAGAACCCATGTGTCGTGCTCTCAGTACTAAAAAACAACAGTGTTATTATATGCAATGACTAAATCAGAGAACAGAATGTTAAAGGAAAAGTGAACCTCCCGTAGGAGGATTTTCTGTTTTCCTTGATTTGGATTTCTTTGGCTCTGTGCAAACATTTTGCTGCATCCAGTCGCAGTTCATGACAAGCCCTAATGAATAAATGAATGATGAACAGAACAGTCTCCTGACCAACCAGCAGCTGGACCCATTCATTCTAATTGTGGGACTGGATTGGAAATTACTTAGCAACCACTTGAGTATTTGACGGAGAAGACTCTGCAGAGCAGTTTCATCACCGTAGTCAAGCCAGCATCATGACAGCCTCTCTCCTGACCATATTTCCTGAGCTCTGCCTATCTGCAACTCATCTGAATAAATAAGTGCAAATAAGGAAAACAGTGGCACTCACTCCCCAGATTGTGGATGCCAAGAAATATGTGGTCTCAGAGCCCTTGGAAGAATGTCTGGCAGATTCATTGGCTCGTATGAAAACAAATACAGCATTACATAATGAAGTGTTTTGGATTGTAAATCTTTACCAGGACATAGAGTTTGTGTCTTATGCAAGCATATCTAACCCATGAGTAAGAATGCCACTTGAATAATATTTCTTTTCTACACCACCCCTGTGACATGGTTCTAGCTTGGTTCTACCATCTCCAACTAATCTTCTAAAAGCCTAGAGTCAGAAGGATCTGAAAAGTTGAGTTCAGTCTTCACATATGTGGTCACAGGCTATGGCATCAAGATTTTCAGTGGTAAATCCCAGATCTCAAAAGGCAGTTCACCTACTCCCTATACATTTACATACATTTATTAAGTACTAACAAAGTAACTTATATTGGGGCTTGTGTTAGGAATACAAAATTATATAAAATTAAGTTATTGCTTTCTTTTTTGTTGCTATTGTTTTTGAATCAGAGTCTCATTCTGTCGCTCAGGCTAGATAGAGTGCAGTGGCACTCTCATGGCCACCACAGCCTCAACCTGCCACACTAAGGCAATCCTTCCACTTCACCCTTCTAAGTAGCTGGGGCCACAGGCATGCACCACCATGCCCAGCTAATTTTTTTGATTCATCGTAGAGAAAAGGTCTCACCAAGTTGCCCAGGCTGGTCTGGAACCCCTCAGCTCAGGCAATCCTCTCACCTCCGCCTCCCAAAGTGCTGGAATTACAGGCATGAGTCACCGTGCATGGCCTGATCTTTAAAGAACAAAAACCAAGGGAGAGCATGAACACAGTCCTCTATTACCACAAATTATGCAGTCGAGTTTTTCACACTTGGGGAAATCGCAGGGGTCAGCACATCAGGAGTGTAATAGATATGCCTTGCCCTGGGAGAACCACTTGCATGATCATAGTATCTCCCCTGCCAGATAAGTATAAGTTCTTGCTTTCAAGAAGCACGTTATCTACTGGAAGAGAGAGATGTGAAGACAGCAGAACTACATGAGATATCTTTACAGGGATAAGTGCAGAGTGTTATGTGAGTGTACAATCGTAGTTGTAATCATTAACCTATGTCAGGTACTGTTCTAAAATTCTGCACGTATTAACTTTCTCAACTGCACGCCTGTCTTGAAAGCAAATGGAAATGCTGAGAGGTTAAATCACTTAGAGTCGCACAGTAAGTGTTGTAGCTAGTTTAGGAAAAACATGGAACCCAACCTGGAAGAATTAAGATGACTTCTTGGGGCAAAGGCAGGAGAGCATGAGATGCTGGTTTATAGTTAAGTATGAGTCAACTAGATAGTATAGGAGGAAAAGTATCCTAGGCAGAAGGGAAAATGTGTGCCCGTGTCGCCCTTAGATCCAGCAAGAGGGCCTCTATTCTAGGTCTCCTCCAGCCATGGCCTTCTCATGGCTACAAGAGGTCATGCCAACCTCAACTCCTTCCATTCCAGACCACACTCTGGAAGTCAAGTCCCCAGAAGTCCCCACCCCAGTGGCTCCAGACTCCCTTGCAGCACCTTGGAGGGCTTCTCCTCCAGGTCTATCCTCCCAAGGGTGGGCCCAGGTGCTGTGCTTGCTTTAGGGAACGTCCATTTTCATGGGGTATAGATGGTGCCCGGACATGCTGGTTGGGGTGTTTGTACACCCTCATGCGGAGCCCTCTGCGACGTAGGACATATCAAGGGGTAGGAAGGGTAGGCTGTGGGCTGGGTGCTAGGACCGCTCTCCTGTGCCGTGACATCCTGAGGTGGAATTCTGAAGAATGTGAGGACTCAAAAGCTAAAGCTAGCTTCCTGGCGGCTATAAATGTATTTTAGTCAAAGGTAGAGAACAGAACATATTTTATATAACGAGTGTCGGCTTAATCTATACATTTTAAGAATTTAGAAATATGGCCTGTGGCCTCCATTTGTACTCAAATGCTAGAGGTGGGCCTGCTGGGTGTGAGGCATGAACATCAAAAGCACAGCTTGTTTGGGAAACTAAAAGTAGATCAGCAAAGCTCTGGCCTAGAATGTAAAGCAAAGAGGGCAGCCGGGCAGGGCTCAGGGAGGCGCTTGCACACCTAGTGGTCTGAACTTAATTCTGAAGGCGGAATTAAGGATCACTGAGGATGTTTAGCTGGAGAAGTTTAAGGCAGCATGGGGATTGGCGCACCCACATCCCATGTGTCAATCTGCTCTGTTCCCAAGAGAAACAGCCGGCATAATACATAATACATAATTTGTATTCTCTCTTAATCCCCTTGCCTCTATCTCAATGCAGAAAAAAGAAAAAATGGGGGTGTCTGTTATGGCTATAGGAGTCCAAATAGCAAAGCCCAATGCTGTTAGGAGAGCAAACATCTGGGAGAAGAAAAAAAAAATTGCAACCCTGGCATTCTTATCTGGCCTACCCAGCTGGAAAGAGCCTGAAATTCCAGACGAGGAGAAGTCAGGCAGCCAAGCCAGAGCCCAAGGACCCACAGTCATCAAGGACAGGACACAGGAATGGATCAGAGCTGGATAAGTCATCAAAGAGCTAAGGTAGGCCTAAAGGGGGAAGAGAGGGAGGGAGAATAATGTTTGAAAAACCACCCATCAGGTGCCATGCTCACCATCTATGGGGTGAGCTCAAAAGAAATCAAAACTTCATCGTCACACAATATAACTATGTAATATACCTGCAAATGTACCCCCTTGAATCTAAGATAAAATCAAATTACAAATAAAAAAAAGAGAGGTAGAGAGATGGAGTCCTTGGAAGGAGGCTTGATTTGCATCCACGCCTTGCAACCCACTCAGGTGCAGCAGAAAATGCTTAGTTATTGATTGACTTCCCAGAGCAAGGCCAATCAGGCCAGGCATTCAGACCTGCAGGGTGAGTCTCTTATAGCATCAGACATGCAAGGCTGCATCTAGACAAACAAAATCTTCCTTCATTAGGTCTCTGCCATAGATATTTATCACATTTTCTTGCCCCAAAATAACCTGATGTGGGGGAGTTATCCTTTCACTACTGTGTGTGTTCTGGGGATAAAATAACCACACAAACTTTGAATTCATTTCCCATCAATAGGACAGATCTTTCAATTACCATCCCCATCCCTCCTTATAGGAATTATAGTCAGGTGGTAGGGATGTGACCTGATCTCAACCCATCAAACACTCACGTAAGACTTTAAACTGTGAGGTAGTATGGCAAGAATATGAGAAGAGTTGGGGTCCAGATTATTGCAGCAGGAGACTATGGGGTGTCCAAGAATGCTGTCATGATGACAGCAGAAATGCCAGGGTAGACCTTGATCCAACTGCTCCAGGAGAATGACCTTGGAGGTAGGAGATGCTGCCCACTCTTCTCCCAAGACAGAGCTCCAGCCTCCTGCGAGCTCCTTTCCTTCTGTCAGTGAATTCCCAGGTGCTCCCATAAAATCAATCCCCTTCCCTTCCATGTCTTGAGCACTTCATATCCCCATGCTGGCATGTTAGTTTGAAAACCTTGGAGATTGCTGCTCAGAATAATTTATGAAAACACAGATTTTCACATAATCACCGTTTAAATTTGGAAACCAGTGGCTTCTCCATTTTTAGCTAAGCCCATTTAACACAATGCTACATTATGCTTCTGTGGTCTCTTCTCAGATTCTAGGGTGTGCTAATTGTTACAGACTCACTTGGCTATCAGCTGACTCTGGGACAGAGGTTCCCAAAGGAAGAGGAGTTATTATTATTATTTTAAATTTCTCTGGAGCTCTGCGATTCCTGATACTACGGTGAAGAGCAAGGAGACGCTGAGAAGGAAGTTAATCTGCTGAGGCAGAGAGGGAATGCCCCGCTGGCCCTTCCTTCTGTCCTTGGGAATACTGACAAACTTTTGGCAGGGAGTACAAATGAAGACTGAAAGTGCACGGGGGTCCTAGGTTCTCACTGCTAGCTACTGATCTCATCTGGGCAGAAAGATTTTGTATTTAAAATGTCGTTTTGAAAATTAGAAACGCATACACATACATATGCAACTAAACAGATGTTCACATTCCTCCTCCTCTTCCTTCTACGGTACTCACAGGAAACACATGTCTGTGTTGTCCTAAGTCCAGTTACTAATTAGCACGTTTCAGTAGCACATTTTACGGAGGATAGGGAGGATTTCAAAGGGATTCCTTCCTTTTAAGTTGAGACAGCTGGTGCTAATTACCAAGCAGGAAAAGAATGTGCAAACAGATCATTGAGAAGTGATCATTGGAGCAGAAAGCGGAAGGGGTCTTTGGTCTTATTGTAGAAACCCCCTCCAGTGGTTGGAAGGAAGGGGCTGCATATTATCTACATTTTTCACCTTACCCCCAGGAAGCAGCTGCCTAGTTTTATCACCCTGTGAGTAGGTGGGAAACACAGTCCAAAGACCTGAACTCGAAGGTCATTTCACAGCATGCGTGTCAATTTCACATACAGAGTTCTCGTAGTAAACGATTTCACTCTCAGTCAAGATGCACAGCAAAACAGAAACTAAGCAGGGCCTTCTCCTTTTTAAACCAACCCAGGAAATTATTGATCAAAGTTCATCTTTATAATTAAGTGTTGCCATGAAATGAGGGCAGTCTAGACACCCCAGATGATGTCTGGTAGGGGGGAAGTAAGAATCTTGACTCTCATTCAGAGACACTGTTAATAAAAAGAACACTAGACCAGAAATTAAGGAATTTGTAACACATACTAATTATGATACTTTAGAGAAGTTATTCAGTGTTTCTGATCCTCAGGTTTTCATCTATAAAATAGGAATCATGGGACCTACTACATAGGACTGTACGTAAGTTTTAGGATAGGAGGAAAGTACAATATATGTTTAATATGAATCTCCAGGTAAAGGTAAAATTTGGGACATCCTTGGAATGTGAGTTCCAGCAAAAGCCAACCAATAACCCCAGTCCATTGGAAATATGTGAGCACCCTATGGAAGGAGTTCACCATCCTGGGTTCTGAGGCTACCTAGAGAAGAGAGAATGCTTGCAGGGTGACTCACTGGATTTTAGGAACTGGCTCCACAATTAGGAACAATTATGCAAACTCGGTTTTCTGTGAGTACCATAGAAAGAAGAGGAGGAGGACTATGAGGTAAAGATTCTGAAATCATACTGTCTAGTTTCAAATTCTGCCCTCCCACTGCCCACCTCCATGACCCTACGCAAGTTGCTTGACCCCAATGGTAACATAAGGCCCACAGTAATGACACCAACTCATGGATGACTTCACTGCAAGGATTAAATAAGATGTAACATGTGCACCATACCTGATAAGTCATAACTTTCATCTCAATAAACATCAGCATTTCTATTACAAAGACACTGTTGGTGTTACAATTACAGGGCTGAGTAGCAAGTTCTTTTACTTAATTATTTTATTTTAATGATTACTCTTCGTTAACATGCATATAGTGCTTACACTGTGCAGCTCTAATGCATATTGTTTCCATTAATTATCATAACAACCCTGTGAGATATGCTGGTAAGTGACAGAGCTGGGACATAAGCCTGGACAGAAACCTTGCTCTTTTCTTTTCTTTTTTTTTTTAATTTTAGATTCAAGGAGTACACCCACATGTTCATTACAGGGGCATATTGTGTAGTGGTGAGGACTGGGTCTCGGGTGGCCCGTTCCCTATATAATGATCATTGTACCCGATAGGTAATTTCTGAACCCTAACTCCCTTTCCCACCTCTCCCCTTATTGGTGACCCCAATGTCTATTATTTCCATCTTTGTGACCATTTGGATCCTGCATATGAGTAAGAACATGTGGTGTTTAATTTTCTGAGAAACCTTTCTCTAAATAACCATGTAGATTAATGTGAGCCAGTGATTGAGGTTGGAGGAAGTTTAAGAGTTTGTAGAGCTGGATTTGAATATGAAAATATTATGCATGCTTACTGGGCTCAGTAGTCCCCCTACACACCATGAGGACAAATATATTTAGCTACCTTGGCATTATAAAGTAGTCATGGATTGGCTTATCCAAAGCACTGTCATTTGTTCTTTTTTCTCCTTCATTCTTTCTATTTTTCAGAAACTTTTTAAAAATCTGGAAATGTTCCCCCATTCCAAATAATCTACTTTTAAAGACAAAAATAATAACTCAGAATAACAGCAAGATAAATTTGATGAATCAAGTACCATTGAAACCCCACTTAACACCCACACTCACTGTCTGTGTGGAAAGTTCCATCATTTTTAACAAAGCCCAAAGATTTCACTCAGCTCTTTTTATATCAAGCAAAAAGAAATTTCTGAATCATTGTGAGTGCTTTTTATAAAACACCTAATTTTTAAGAATGGTGCCTAGACCCATGGCCTGCGCATCAAGGAACTCAATAAAGGCTTGTTGATTGCTTAAGTGCTGATGAACAGTGTCTGATTGATATTACATGATATTGCCATAAATGGGAAATGTAGCCACGTTTTGAACCTGGGAAGGCATACCTAGTAGGTAATTAATTAGTGCTGGCAATGATGGCTGTGGATTAAATATGTCAGTTGTATTAGACAAGAGAAGGAAATAGTTCCATGTTTAAGAAGATATGTAGAAAGCCTGAGGAGTGGCACAAAGAACCATAAAAAAAGATCCCCTGAACAATGGCTGAGGTCATTTAAAGAACAGAGACTCTCTGCACTCTCTGAGCTCATGCCAGCTTGTCCAAAAACCTGCTCTCTGCCCCTCCTCTCCCCCCCTCGCTGACACTCCATCACAGATTCCGGTTCTCGTCATGCCCAGCCCTTGCCAACCGAGTTGCTACATCCTGCATCTGTGCTCTTATTTACGCTTGGCTTCCTCTCCAACTTTTCTTCCGTCTCTAATAATCTGCATCTTAACAATTTTCAGACACCTGATCAGAAGTTATGAGCCAACTCTTGGCGTATAGCTTTTTTGAACTTGATAGGCTTTTACACACTGAACCAACACCATATTCTTTTGAAATGAAGATCTTGCTATTTAATTATTCACCATGTCTTCCACACTTATGATTTTTTTTTTCCTCATGAAACCGCTTGAGACTAGGATCTACAATTCCCACATCTTTTCTGTTTGCCAGTGAGCTGCTCTTTGAGCAATGTGTCACACCCAACAGCTACTCCCTTACTGTGGTTAATTATCTACAACACCACTGCCTTCTGCTTGCCCATGCCTTCGAGATTGCTCTGCAAAAGAGGGGTAATTAGTTTTTGGTATCCCTACAAGATGTTGCAAAATCTATATTGACTTCACCAAAACCTACAGATAATATCTGCTCAAACTCCAGACAAGTAAATAGCTGCATTATCACAGCTAATGGAAGGCCAGTTGACATGGCGAGAATGCTTTTATTAATAAAAGTCCAATAGCCCATCCTCTGCCACTTTATAGTTGGTGAGCTATTAACCTCTCTAACTTCAGTTTTCTCTTCTAAAAGATGAAAATAATAATTGTATCTATTTCACAGAGTTTCTATAATGATTAAAAGGATAATACAGGTAGTGGCAGCACATGGGCAGAGAAAGCTCTCAGTGATTGCATACCTTTAATATCATGATTAAAATTACTTTCCAAGAACTCAAACACATTTTAAAGATGCATTGAACTATGCTAATGATACACAATATATCCAGATTTAAGGCTTAACTTTTATAAATGCATACAGATATTGAGTATTTAGTTTACTTGTAATTGGTCCTTAATCCTGAAAGCAAGATGGTATCCAGGTATCACCATGGCTTTATAGTCATTCAGACACGAGTTAGAATTGTAGCTTTCCACTTACTAGTTAAATGGGCAAGTACAAGTTGGCTAATTTCTGGAAGCTCTACGTCCTCATTTGACACAAGAAAATAAGGTCATTCCTACTTTGGAAAATGATGATAATTGCATGTATATTTTCTAGCAGTCAATGAATGACAGCTGTCATGATTTCTGAGTCCTCCAATCTTCCTGATTATCCTGAGGGACAGCTGCTGTGCAATTTAAAGATAAATCTATAGCAGAAAGCTACACATCCGGGCACTTTATAGAACCCTGCTCTTTACCCCCTGGTAGCATTCCTTTGGAATACAGAGGCAAGTCTCTAGGAACACACTCATGTGGGAGAACTTCAAGTAGGCAATTTGTGGACTTATTTTTTATGATGTTGGCAGAATGTGGGTTGTCATCACTGATGGGTATTGTCCTACTTCCTGCAATCTCACAATTGCCACACTGTGGCCTGGTGTTACTCTCATCTCTTTGAGAGGCTGATTGTAAAGTAAAGCTGCAGTGTCTGACCAACATACCAGGTGTTTGCTCTAATAATGCCGAGTGTTATTGCTTTTTAAAAAAATAAATAGAGATTTTGAGACACAACAAGTTACCACCAACCAGAAAGCACTTTAAACCACACCACAAAGAGATTTGATGTTGCTAGACTGCATTTTATTTAGACAAGGTCTACTTAATCTTCCGTGGGATCAAGTGAGGAATTTAACCAATACCTACCCAGGGCAATAAAGTTGACAATTATTTAGCAACACCTGGAACTAAGGACGGTTCTTTTAATTTTTTCCAATGAGGGGGCAATGAGAAGGCAGAGAAGAGGAATACCGAGCTGTACAAAAACCAAACTAAAAGTCTAAGAATAAAGTCAATTTATTCTTCCCTACATAGATAGTTGGAGGCATTCATTCACTAATACAACCTGTGTCAAGAACCGTGAGAATTTCAGTAGCTATAATTATGACCAGGACAAACATAAAACATAGCTCTTGACCTTAAGAGACTCATATTCTAGTGGTTTCAGTTAGCTAAAAAAGCAAATAATAATAATAACATAATTACAAATTAAAATGCTCTGAGCTTTTTAAAAAGAGAGGATCACCAAGGAAGTGTACCTATTGAAGAAAGAGGTACTTGGAGGGGTTGCCATTTAAGCTGAGATATGAAGGATGGCTAGAGGATAAATGTTTCAGGCTGGGGAAAGAGGATGTGCATAGACCTAAGGGAGCTTAGGACAATAAAGGGCCTGAAGGAAGGAGTCACTAAAGAACAGTGAGTAATGAGGAGAGAGGAAAGTTGAGGATGGAAAAAATAGTTAAGGGCCAGCTCATGCAGGGCCTTCGGGTCATGACTCACATTGTCAGTAGAATAAGAAGCCATTGAATGGCTTTTAGAAGGAGAAAGACGTGATGTGATTTAGATAATCTATCATAACAATCAGAGGACAGGTTCTTGAGACAGATTACTGAGACCGAAATGCTGGCTCAATTATGTATTAGCAGGGTGACCTTGTGTTTTCTCATCTACAAAGAACAATAGTAATAATAGTACCTACTCCATTGTTTTGACATTTAAGTGAATTATTCCATGAGAAACCCATAAGACATAGTAAGTACTCAAGAAAGTTATATATGTATATAAATAATGGTGGTGACAAAAATGTATACACATTTTAAGAGATGTTAATCTATGTATTATTTTTAGTTCGCCGTCATCAGAAGTGTCCAGATGCTGATGGTAACCACTTTGAGTACCTCTAGTAATGGCAGAAGTCAAATGTAACTTGTGTTAATCTTTTGTTATTGGCATATATTGAGTATTACAATTTTAATACAGTTTTTTTTCCTTTCCTAAAATGTAGCTGGTTGTGGTGGCTCATGCCTGTAATCCCAGCACTTTGGGAGGCAGAGGCGAGAAGATTGCCTGAGTCCAGAGGCTTGAGACCAGCCTGGGCAGCTTGGCAAGACCTTGTCTATACAATAAACCAAAAAAATTATCCGGGTGTGGTGGCCTGCACCTGTGGTTCCATCTACTTAGAAGGCTGAGACAGAAGGATCTCCTGAGCCCAGCGGGTAAGGCTGCAGTGGCTGTGCGCATGCCACTGCACTCCAGCCTGGGCAACAGAGTGAGACTCTGACTCAAAAACAAAACAAAAACAAAAACAAATGTATATATATTTTTGTCACCCTCTTTTTATGTAAGCTATACGTACCTCTGTTTAGATAAATATATACCTAATATATCTAATAATTTTTATTATTTTAAGGTTCTTGCTCTTGCTGCCATGTGGACTAAGAATTGCCATATTAGGAGAAGTGGAAGCAGAAAGACATAGTGGAGAGTATATTTAGTAAGATAAGATGGACATGCTAAAAGCCTTAAATAAACGGTGGCTTTAGGATGGGGGTAAGGATCGATATGTATTCTGGGCAGGACTAAACTGCACCGCCTGGTGCATTGCATATGAAAATGAGGAGATGGGAGATCAAGAATGGATCTTAGACAATTCAAACTATTGAAAAGGTGGGAAAAACCCAAATGTCCATCAGTGAATGAATGATTAAACAAATTGTAGCACTGTATATACATGCAATGAAATGACTCAGCCATAAAAAATAAATGAACTATTAATACATACTACAACGTGGATGAGCCTCCAAACATTATACTAAAGTGGAAGAAGCCAGGCACAAAAGATTACATTTTGTAGGTTTCTATGTATGCGAAATATCCAGACAAAGTAAATCCATAGAGACTGGGAATATACTGATGGTTTCCAGGGTCTGGGAGGTAGGGAGGATAAGGAGGAACTGGCTTATGAGTACAGAGTTTTCTTTGGGGGTGAGGAAAATGTTTGGAACAAGAGAGGGAAACAATATTATTACTGTACTAAATGCCACTGAATTGCTCACTTTAAAATGGTGAATGTTATGTGATGTGAATTTCATCTTAATAGAATTTTTTTTTTTAAAAAAAAAGAATGGATCTCAGATTTTGTCTTGATCAACTGGATAAAGAGTTTCTCAAGTCAGATGAGGACAGAGAGTTCAGTGTTCTGTTTTGGGCATTTGAGTACATACGTAATGTTCATACTTTATGCAAGCGAAGATGCAAGAAACAAGTTAGATACAAAAGTGTGGTGCTCAGAGAGGATAACAGAACTAAAAACATAAATTTTAAAATAGTGAAAGTGGAGGACATGAGTAAAGAGAAAATTTAGATAAAAGATGAAAAAAGCATCTAAGACAACCTTTGAGAAATGGCAACATTTAAGAAAAACCTAACAAAGGAGATTGAGAAGTAGAAGGAAATTAAGAAAATAATCCGGGAAGCCAAGAGATTAAGTTGTACACTTCAAGCCAGTAGAGTGTCAACTTTGACAGATATTACTGAGAAGTCGGGTAAGATGAGCAGGGAAGAAGTCTGTTGGATTTGGCAACCTGAAGGTTATTGTTGACTTCCACAAAGAGATTTTTCATTAGGAAAGGTGAAAACAAGTGAACTGGGTTGAAGAGAGGAGGGATGATGAGTAGTAGAGGCAGTAATTGCTCAGCAGCCATGATGCATGTCATATTGACACATTAGAAAATTCAAGAGAAGTATACATTTAGCATTAAGTGCAAGGCACAGAAACAATATCCTATATATTCAAAGAAAATAGAAAATCTTTGTAGGTTGAGGGACTGAGGGACATGCCTTCCTTCCTGTTGTCTTTCCTCCCTTATATTCTCCCTCTCTTTCTTTCCTTCCACAATTGTGTACTGGTCTCTGAGTGCCAGGACATATGCCAAGAGGTGAGAATATGGCATTGAACAGAAAGAGAGGGATATTAAATAATTACCTCCCAAAACATAATTATAACCATAATAATTATCCTCCAGAGAGCACTCTCCATGAAAGGTGGGACAGAACCACGACTGAATGGAATGAAGGAAGATATTCCTGGATGGTTTTTAAACTGACATGTGAAGCGTGATGAGGAGAAGACAAGAGTGGCTTCCTGAAGGTGAATTACTGAGAGTCAGGAATTTGATTATAAAAGCAGAAAAATAGGGCAGGAAGTAAAGTATGTGTGGCTATGTGAAAAGGTATCCTGAAAGATGGAAGATACTAGAGCATGATTATATGAGAACAGTGAGATGTTATTCCTGAGGGAAAGTAGGAATAATTTAAGGAGCAAAGCCTTTGATAAGTTAAGAAGTAATGGGATTCAGAGCGGGAGGAGGAGGAACACTTTCCTCACTGTGGAAGGAGAATTTGGAGGCAGATGTCCAAAGTTGGCAGGTTTTGTGGTGGGAAGATGAGTGAGTTCACTTCCAATGACTTCTATTTTCTCAATGAAGTATGAGTCTGGGTCATCTGTGGGAGGAGGATGTGTGGGAGGTTTGAGGAAAAAGAAGATGATATGGTACAGTCATCTCACAGAGATGGAGAAACTTAATAGGATTCCTGAGCAGTTGAGTGCCCGCTTGAGGTTTCTGAATTCTGAATCAGTCATCTTGGCTTTGTGATTTTTCCTCCACAAAGTTGCTGCTTGGGTTTGAGGAAAAGTGGAAAGAGTCGTGCAAGCTTAGAATAGCCTTTGTGATTCAGCTCAGACCTATCATATTCCTCTTCCTGCTCACTGGCTACTGGGCACTGAACAAAGTTTAATAGGCCCATCTGTTAAATATAGAAGGAGAGAAACCTTAGCATCAAGATAGTTTATGCCAGTGGTAACAAGGTTATACACAAATTCTTGGGCCCAATGCATTCAGTAAGAAGAACAGTCTTGTAGCCACACTTGCACTGATGGTTGGTTGCCAAGGAAATTGCCATGTTAAAAAGGTCAAAGTCGTTTCAGGAGCTGAAGTACAGCCTCACTAATTCAGGGTGAGATAGAGTTGAATTAAAGGATACACGGGAGACTAAATGAAAAGAAATGGAGTTGTGCTTCTTTCCAAGTATACTGTGATCTGTCCATCTGGGTCCACATTGTGTCAAAATAAGTTCTAAATAAGAGAAATTGGAATTAATTATCTGACAAAGGAAAGTGAGAAAAGACAAATAAAGAGCTCAGTTTACTGAGTAGGCTTTAGCCTACTGAAATAACTAAATCAGCAAGTGGGATAAGAAGACAGGATGGATTTTCATGGTGTCAGATAAGGCTGTCAGATGGATTAATTAAGAAGGAAATTGTAGTAAACGACACTGGTTGTCGGGACCCAATGAATCCTCTGTGTTGTTCTTTGAGAGTTCTTCTAATCTGTCTTTCGTCACATCATTTAGCCAGGCTAACTTGTCCTCCCCTGGTCCTTGTCATCTGTCCACACCTACTTCACCTTCAGGAAGCCACTCTTGTCTTCTCCTCATCATGCTTCACATGTCAGTTTAAAAAACTGTCCAAGAACATCTTCCTTCCTCCCATTCAGTCATGGTTATGCCTTACCTTTCATGGAGAGTGCTCTCTGGAGAACAATTATTCTGGTTATAATTATGATTTGGGGGGTAATTATTTAATATCTGTCTCTTTCTGTTCAATACCATATTCCCACCTCTTGGCTTATGTCCTGGCACTCAGAGACCAGTATGCAATCATGGAAGGAAAAGAGAGGGAAGAAGAGAGAGAGAATATAAGAAAGGGAGGAAGAACAACAGGAAGGAAGGCGTGTCCCTCAACCTACAAAGGTTTTTTCCTTCTTTCTTTGAATATATAGAATACTTTTCTGTGCCCTGCACTTAATACTAAAAGTATACTTCTCTTGAATTTTCTAATGTGCAAATGTATACATAATGGTTACTGAGTGATTATATAAATGAATAAGACTCATACCATTTATATGACTGGAAGAATATAAAAATCCCACATGCTGAGAGTGGCCTCAAACATCCCCCCGAGACATGCTGAATTTTTTCATGATTTTTTAAAGAGTTTCATCTGAAATAATATTGGTGCGTGTCTTTCTATGGAATAATGTAATCTTTAATTGTCCTAACTGGGCTGGGTGCAGTGTCTCAAGCCTGTAATCCCAGCACTTTGGGAGATCGAGATGAGAGGATTGCCTGAACTCATGGGTTCAAGAACAGCCTGGGCAACTTGGCGAGACCTCATCTTTATAATAATTTAAAAAACTTAGTCGGGCATGGTAGCGCTAGCCTTTAGTTCCACCTAGGTTGATGCTGGGGTGGCCGTGAATATGCCACTGCACTTCAGCCTGGGTGAAGGAGTGAGACCCCAACTCAAAAAAAGAAAAAAAAAGTCCTAACTGAATGTAAAAGTATTAAGAGATTTCTATTTAATTCTCTTCTTTTGTTATCTCATTGCTTCACATTTTAAACTCTGGCAATTTAGAACAATTTATAGTTTTTCATCGGGCTTTTCTTTCTTCTAACTGCAGTGCCTTCTTTTCTTTTCTTTTTTTCTTTTCAGGACAATATTCTGTTCATTCAAGACTTGTCACATTATTCACATCATCCAGAAAGGCTCTAGTATTCTCACCACCATCTCTACTCTCATGATATATTGTTTGAGACCCCCAGCTCACTGCAGGATTGTCTTTTTTAATCTTGGTATTCTCAGGGTATAGTACATGGGTTGAAATTGAGTAGCTACTCAATGAACATCTGTGGAAATGAGCTAGCATTTATTATGAAGCCACACCCTTTTAGAGTTCATAGACTTCACTTAGCATTCCTGAATATTCTATCTGGGTCAATTATTGTAATTTATAGGATGACCACATTGTGAGAGGCATAATACCTACCTGAAATAGACTTTTCACATTAAAATAACTTACTTACACTTTCCTACCTCATGTCCTACTCACTTACCTTTCAAACACAAATATTCAGTCCAAGAAAACCAAAATATCATTTGCCATCTTCTGCTCAACAGCTAAGTTTGACATTTCATATATAAATTGGCTCAATAGACATAGGGTTCTAGACTTTCTTTCTAATTTTAACTTGGTTATACAAGCCTCTATCAGGTATCTTATAAAATTAGTTGTTCCATACTTCTACACTATTGGTGAGAACATAAACTAATTCAACCTTTGTGGAAAGCAGTGTGACATTTTCCCAAAGAACTAAAAATTGAACTTCTATACAATCCAGCAATCTCTCTTCTGGGAATATACCCAGAGGAACATAAACCACTCTACCAAAAAGACATCTGCATATGTATGTTCATTGCAGCACTATTCACAATAACAAAAACATGGAACCAGCCCAGACACTCATCAAAAGTGAACTGGATAAAGAAAATGTGGCACATATACATATAGCCATAAAGAAGAACCAAATCATGTCCTTTGCAGCAACATGGATGGTTTATTCTCAGTGAACTATCACAGAAACAAAAATAGGAATACTGCATGTTCTCACTCATAAGCAGGCCCTAAACATTGGGCACACAAGCAAAGGTGGGAACAAGAAATGCTGGGCACCATTAATGGGGGGAGGGAAGAAAGAGGGGTGGGGAACACAACCACTCACTGAGCACCAATGTTTACTACTGGAGGGCAGAGGGCTCGCTAGAAGCCCAAGCCTCACCTGGGCAATTTATTTATGTAACAAATCCTTACATGTACCCCACAACTCTAAAATAAAAACACAAAATAAAATAAATTATTCATTCCTGTAATCATTACATTCAAGTACATCCTACCAGTTTCAACCACAGAAAATGTTATCAGGTTCAATCATATAATTAAACATTGTATTCAGTGGGCATTTTGAAGATAAAAATGCATGCTTTTGGTACAAAGTTGGGTTAATATGTTTTCTTTCCCATTGCTCTCCTCTTTCTTCCTAAACCCATTTCTCTTGCCCTGCTGGTTGTCTTTCCCTTATTCTTCTCCATTTCTACTATGTTTCCAACTGCCAGTTAGACCCACTTGGTTAGACCCACTTAGAGATATCATGGGTCTGAATTTTGCTGATCCCTTTTCTAGCATGAGGATTTAGGCAGCAGGAAGTATAGACTGGAAATGTGGGCTTGTGTCCCTAGATTCTGAATGACACTAAATCAGAAAAGAATTGCATTTGTAAAACTGAAGAGAGACTCTTTCTTTAAAATTGACAAATAAAAAGTGCATATATTTATGGTGTGTGGCGTGATGTTTTGATATATGTGTACATTGTAGAATGGCTAAATCAAGCCCATTTCCCTCATCTTTTGATAACGTCCATGTCTCCCTTAAGTGTCAAATGCACAAGAAAGGATAAAAGGAAGGGGAAGGAAAAAGAAAACACTAAGAGGATTTTCTCCTGGGATGTTATAAGTAGCATGAAGAAAGTGTAAATTAAATTTTACTTGGTAGTGCTGAATCTACTTTAAAAAGATGGAAAAGAGCAAGAAAGAGCTGTGACAGTGCCAGTTGAGGATTTAGCAAAAGGGCAGGGTGCCCTTCATCTGTGTGGATGGTGCAAGCTGAGCCACTCAGGCGGGGGAGCCATCCTCAGGGGAGCTGTGACTCAGTGGCCCTGCCAGCAATGAAGTGTAGACAAAGCAAAGAATTACAGGAAAGAAAATGACTACCCAGAATGCGGTGGTGACAGCGGCACTTACTGGCACCTGCAGTCAGAAAAACTCATTCATTCACCTTTCACTGTTGTTTATGAGGCACCTACTTTACACAAATCATAGTCCCTAAATAGGCATCCTCTTCCAGATTCTCATAACCTCATATTTTGAATGCTCCTAAATGGTCTCCTTGTTTCTAGACTCTCTCCCTGCTCTAGTCTGTCCCACACATAAAGACCAGGAAATTCTTCCTCCTATACAAGAGTGGTTATAAGCACAGGTTCTGGAATTAGACTTCCTGGATTCAGATCCTGGATCCCTAGCTTGTCATCCCTGTGATCTTAGGAAAGTTACCTAAACTACTAAGTTACCAAGTTACCATCTGAGCCCCAGTGTATCAGTCAGCTTAGGCTAAGCGGCAGAAACAAATGGACTCCAAATCTTAAATCAAAGCATTAACAATGAAGGTTTATTTCTGGTGCACATTTATGTCCATCATGGGTTTGAGCCTATGCTTTGCAACCTCTTCATACTGTATCCAAAGTTAAAGGTGCAGCCCCTCTCTGGATCCCATGCCAGGCAATGGCAGAGGTAAACAGTGCAACATTATTAAAACTTTTGCTTGGAAATGTCACATGTCACTTTTACTCACATTTCTTTATGAAAGTACAAGGGCAGGACTGGAGGGAGGGGCAGAAAGTATTTTGACAGTATAGTCAACTACATCCAGATTTCCTGTCTGGACAATAACTTATTTATACTTTTCTCCCTAATGTCCTCACTCTCCTTTTGAAAACAAATGTCCAACAAAACCAAAATATCATTTACCATCTTCTGTCCAACAACTAAGTTTGATATTTTATATATAAATTGGCTCAATAAACATAGAGTTATAGACTTCCTCAAGGAAGATAGGATTTTCTACCAAAAGAAATGCTCTGCTTGTAAAATTGAACCAATACATCCAGCCCTCATTGCTACTCTGACACTGAGCAAGGTACTTACAAAACAGGAACGATGTGGAGGAAACACCACTTAAGAGGCTTCGTATTCTCAATGGACTTGCACACTTCTTCACAAATCACATCTCCAAGCACCTTTATAGCCTATCGCCTATTCCATAGAATACAGCAAAGTATAAAGTCATCCATTTGTGAAGATGATGAATGAAAAATAGCAATGTCATATTGAAGGGTGACAGATAGGACATGAGTCAGGCTAGACCTTTACAACAAACAACCCTAAATCTCAGTGACTTCACACAAAAATGTTTACTTCTTGATCTCTTCTTAGTGCTGTGTGGGCTAGTGGTGGCAAGGGGTGGTGGAGAACTAGAAGTGCCGCTCCACACACACATTCAGGAACCCAGGCTCCTTCCATCTTGCCATTCCACACGCTTCTGTTTCCTTGGAATCTTCTCCTTACCGTTGTGAGATTGAGGGAAAAAAGCAGAGGATTGCATTTAGGGGAATTTTATCACCTGGAAAAGCTATTATTCACTTTTGTCGTAGTCACGGACCACAACTCGGACACAAGCCTGCACCTGTATGCAAAGAAGTCTGGGAAATATAGTATAGTTGTGTGTCAAAAGAAAGGCAGTTTGGTAAACAACTTGTCAATCTGTTCTACAGTGACCTAGGCTAATTTTCTAGCTAGGGGACTTGATCCAGTAGACAGCCTTAAGGCCAATGATTCAAATATGTGAATTTCCAAAATCACAAATTACAACATACTTTGTGCATTTGATCTCATGTGCTATACCTTTGGGAATGACAAAGGTCTGACTTCTGTTATTATAAAGTATTGGTTCCGATACAAATTGCTAAATCACTCTGTGAAAACTGAGGCTTCTGATCACTGGATTATGCTACTTAGCCTGATCACTGAATTCCCCTAATAGGTAAAAAAGAATAGCCATTCAAATGCTAAACACACACGGAAAAACATACAGACACACAGCACCATCATTCTGTGCTTTGTGCAAACACACAAACTTCTCCCACAAAAGTTGACATAATAAAGAAAAAAAGAAAAGAAAGTCTATGTACACAGGGAATTGAACTAAATAAAATGTTTTGGGATATGCTTGACTACCTGCCCCGATAAAGAATAAGATGATTTCATAAGATTTGCCTACCCTAATAGTCAATAATTGTTAGACAATTGCCTGACCCAAGATGGATGACATCATACAGGAAAAACGAAGATCATTTCCTTCTACATTGATTAGAGCTTGGGTTTTGTTTAGTCTCAGTAACCTGGGCCTTGTTGTAAGTAACCAGATATTGTAGGTTTGAAACAGGCTTATCCATTTGCATCACCGGGCAATGAATGCAGCCAACAGGAAGCCCAGTGATTCAGATAACTTGTTTTAATTGAAATCAATACCAACACAAGCATAACTGCCCAGAATGGCAGAGCTGTGCTCTGATGGAATATGTTCATGGTCTCTGCCAGTGACAACCATTTTCAGGAATGAACCATTAACTTCAACAGTGACTCATAGTGCGTTCCAGGAGGAAGAAAAAAGTCTCTGGACCAGTGAAAGTTTTTAATTAGGAAAACAACATATTTTGTCAATTCTCTATTAACATTTCAGTTGCAGATTCAAGTTCAATTTCAGTTTGAATTTCCATTAAACAAAGACAATTAACTACCTTTGTCCTTCTTCTGCCAACCTCTCTCCATAATTGTCTTTCCATTCTTACCACAGAATTAGTCTGGTGAACAAAGAGAATAATTTTGATAATTAATATGTATCAACCATCTTCTAGGTGCAGAGCCATGGTCTAGTCCAGCAGTCAGCAATATCAGCAAACTTTGTCTATAAAGGGCCTAGTAAATATTTTAGGCTTTGTGGGTTATGCACCCTTAATTGTGACTACTCAGTTTTGCTGACATAACCAAGAACAGACACAGACAGTGCATAATGAATGGCCGTCTCTGTGTCCTATTAAAACTTTATTTAAAAAACAAACAGTGAGCTGGATTGGGTCTAGAGAACCCTGTTATAGACTTTACATGTGTTATAATTTAATCTTCACTGAGAGGTTATCATTCTTATTTTTCAGATAAGGCTAATTGATACTCCCAGGTCTTCTCCTCTAGTAAGGGTAAAGTTACATCTAAACATCACAGTCATGTCTAACACCAAGCTGACGCCACTTTTCCCACATTACCATTCTACTTCCTGGCTGAAGAAGGAAGCCTGGGAAATAACAAAAGCTGCACCTCTGAGCCCGATTATTTACAAATGCAACTGCTGGTTTAAACAGCTGTCCAACTCTTCCCTCTTGGTGATCCAGTGTTGACCTGCCAAACTTCATGATGGAAGTCATTTGAGGAGTCAGATGTAAACTCCTAAAACAAGTTTGCTCTCTATGGTCCTTGGAGCTTCCAATCCACATAGAAAGTTAAGAATTGTGCCACATTTGAAAGGTACTTGATAATTAATTTGGTATCTCACAAATATCATATTTATAATATTCATGTGCTTAATGCCCACCACAAGGACAGGGTGTAAAGGTCTCTCTTTAAAGAAAAACTTTTTCTTTTTTTAAATTGTATCTTTTTTTTTAATTGACCAATAAAAATTGTGACGAGGCATGCACAGCACCAGCACCAAACACATAGGAAGTTCCCCAAAAATATTTGTGCTTGGTCTTCATGGAACACCAGTGTAATAAAAGTAAGATGTTATCTCTGTTCTTTGTAAGCTGACACTTTAGTAGAAAAGAAGAGAAATATACACAAATTTTGTAGCCTGCCCTGCATTATTGCTTAGAATCAAAAGAGGATTAAAATTGCTGTAGTTATTCAGTGGAGAAAAGAGATTTAACCACATAACCACAGGCACATCTTCACAGAGGATGTAGCAGCAAAACTGGCTCCTGGAACATGAGTAGGATTAAGTAGGTAGAGAAGTTAGAGGAAGGTGATCTCAGGCAAAGAACATATGGTGGGCAAAAACGGGGAAATGGTGAAACCCAGGGCATCTTCATAGAATAGACCTTGCTTGGTTTGACTGGAGCATTGGGCAAGAAAGGGCGCATAATGAAAGGCAGGGCTAGTAAAGGAGGTAAGATGAAAGCATGGCTTCAATCACCATAGAAAGATTTTGAAGTAAAAACTAATTCAGGGATATTTACTTTCAAGCAGAAAATATTCAAAGTTTTCCATTTTCTCCAAACTGTAGAATTGTATCTCTAATTAAGAAGGAAGTTGGCAAGAAAAAAAAACAACAACGCTGAATTGTATTACAGCAGAAAAATTATAAGGTAGAATAAAATGATGTCACTGTACAACCATCTATAAACTTTCTATCTTTGTCATATTTTAGATGTATGGATTTAGATCTATTCTAACTTAACATGCCAAGTCTCGGGAGGTACTACAAACTCATGAGGTAAAAAAGTGAATCTATTTTTTTCTCATCATTGTATTCCAAAGAACCTAGAACAGTGCCTGGTATTTGGCAATAAATGTTTAATGAAGAAATGAATGAAGTGATACTGTCCTTCATTTTCATAAAAATGACCTTTTTTGGTTTTTTACTTATTTCTTGGTTGGGGTAAGTACATGTCAGCTACTTGAAAGATAACTAGGATATTCACAAATAAAAGTTTTATTTAAAAACCCAGTGAAATAATAAACATGAATTAGGTTAAGATTCTTGCCTTGATTTTTGAGTTGATTCATAAAAGAACCAAACAAGCCTCGGTTTTTATTTTAAAATCAGAACTGTTAGAATTTAGCTACATTTGAAAGGCCCATATATTTCATTATTTCTAGTGGCTACAAAGAATACCAAAAAAAAAATCCTACGCTGAAATCAAAATAATAACTGTCTTCCTTTTCATCGTTCTTCCTCTCCAGCACCATCACCTATTCTTGTCTGGTCTATTCTACTTCAGGGTTATCTTTCTGAAGTTCAAGTATGATGATGTTTTTTAGCATGTTGTAAGCTCAGATTCACGGATCATTTAAATTTTAAATATTTGTAAAATCTTTCTAGCAATATCCTAGCAAGCATATTACAGCAACATACAGTCAAGTATGGCCTGCAGTTGGGAATGTTTTCACAGGAATTCCTACAGCTGTCGGGGCTGGTCTTCGGGGTCTAGTTGAAGGGAAATCACTCCCTGCATTTCCTAATCATTGAAGCAATGGCAGGCTTTCCTCGCCAAGTGGGCAAAGCATAACCTTGGGAGATGCCCTTGCCTGACAGTGAAATGATAAAACCCCCAGAGGATGGTTTGTTATTTCCACGCAACACAGAGCAGCACACAGGGTCAATCGACAATGACATTAAAGCAGGAGAATGATCTAGAGAGGTTCAACTTCCACAAGAAATGCAAGGTTTTTTGTTTTTTTTAAATCTCTCTCTTTTTTTGTCATTAACTATTATTGTTTACTTAAGAAAACATTTCTTGGTGGTCGTGGTGATGATGGTGGAATGTCATCCCACTGTACTGCAGGCAATAGCAAGTTCCTGAGGTTATTATGAGGGCTCTGCCTGAGCAGTAAAGCTTCCAAAAGTGGAGGTGGAAATTAAATGGCATTTACATAGCAGAGCTGTAGGGATAATTAGTAATTCAACACATAGCCGTTCAGGCAAGGTTAACAAGAATCGTCACAGAAGTGTCATACGATAACTGTTTAATGGGCTGTGTGAAGTGAGTGGGTGGTCTAGACTCAGCTCTGGCCAGGTACTGGTTCCCACACCCCCAAGCACAGGAGAGGGTCTCAAGTTCAACTGCACACAAAGAGTCATACATACTGCTCTTGCTGGATAGAGCTAGCCATGAAAGCTGTCATTAGGCCAGAGGCCAGAGCGCCTTCCGGAAAAATAAAGTCACTCAATGAAGCTGCAAATGTATGACATTTTAAGTGCACTGACCTAACTAAATTATACTAGTGGGTAAAATGTTTTCAACTTGAATCGTTTTTCCATTTCTTTGCCACAATATTGTGAAAGGGACTGGGCAGAGTCACGCTAATCCTGGGGAAAATGAGGTGTTTGGATAGAGGAAGGGTAGGGAGGTTTCATGTTGATATTTAACTAGCAGGAAAAATTTTAAATGGCCTTCCATTCATGAGGAATGTTTCCGAGTGCTCTGACACCATGGGAATTTACCCATCTATTGAGTAGAGCTCAGTCATCTCTAGTTGGGAAGTTTTCATCCCTCCTCCATCCACACAAGATTTGTGAGTGTCCATTCTCAATGGTACCAACTTCCTTACTTTGGCAATACAGATCACTCTTTTATGTTTAAGACAAAAAACTAAATAAGCAGAGAAGAACATGAAATTATGTCATGGTATGCTAACATTTGTTAATAACGTATTTCAAATTTTTGTAAGTATTTAACTCAACAGACGATTGTTACAGGCCTACTGTGTGCTATTCTGGAAACCACTAATCCAACACCACAGGCTCCATCTAAACAGAGCCAAGCATAGGTCAACACACCGATATAGTTCACATTCTTTAGAACAAGGGTCAGCAAAGTTTTCTTGTAAAAGGCCAAATAGTAAAGACTGTTGCCTTCATAGGTCATAGGCTAGTATGTGTGACAACTACTAAATTCTTACATTATAATGAGAAAGCAGCCATGAACAACACATCCATGAATGAATGTGACTATCTTTCAATAAAACTGCATTATATTGAAAGCAGGGCTCAGCACTTTGAGAGGTGGAGGCAAGAGGATTGCCTGAGCCCAGAGGTTCAAGACCAGCCTGGGCAACTTGGTGAGACCTCATCTCTACAATAAATCAAAAAATTAGCTGAGCATGGTGGTGTGCACCTGTAGGTCCAGCTACTTGGAAGGCTGAGGCAGAAGGATGACCTGAGCTCAGCAGGTCAAGGCTGCGGTGGCCATAAGTGTGTCACTGCGCTCCAATCTGGGCAACACAGTGAGAGTCCAACGAGATAGACAGATAGATAGATAGATAGATAGATAGATAGATAGATAGATAGATAGACAGATAGATGACAGATAAAGAAAGAGATATCATTAAAAATAAAATTTGACCAGCCTGGGCAACTTGGTGAGACTTCGTCTCTACAATAAATCAAAAATTAGCTGGGTGTGGTAGCATGTGCCTGTAGTTCAGGCTACTTGGAAGGCTGGGGCAGAAGGATCACCAGAGCCCAGCATGTCAACACTGGGGTGGCTGTGAGTGTGCCACTACACTCCAGCTTGGGCAATATAGTGAGACTCCAACTCAAAACAAATAAGTAAATAATAATAAAATAAATAAAAGCAGGAAGCAGGTCTGGGGCTGTAATTTGCTGACTCTTGCCCTAGAATATATAAAGTCACCTGAAAAAGTGTTCTTGAAAAAGAACAGAAGGAAGAACCAGAGTTTACCGATTATTTTTTTTTTAACTATGATCTGATTTCTCCCACTCATGGCTATGAAGACATGAATTAATCCCCTAACCCAGATGCAGAAGCAGCTTCACTGTCAGAGTATTTTATTAATTCATGATTTATGCTTCATCCACTTTCAAAGTAGTTGTCACTGGGAATATGCACGTAAAGACTCTCCTACATGATGTGATTGAAGAGATTTCCCCAACCAATGCAATTCCTAGTGGAATTAGATGTCCTCAATTAGACATTTATGTGAAATGACAACTTGCCTTCCTCTAACACTTAGTTTAGATGGGCTGTGCCAAGCTTGAGCAGATACGACTAGCAAGGAGAGAGGTCTGCTCAGGAAATGTCCAGAGCAGATCCTCATCCAATAGAAAAGACACTTCTGGGGATGGGGTATGAGCTAAATTTAGAGTCAGTGTCAAATCATAGCATTATCCATCATTAAAGGAGAGAGAATGGAAGAAAAAAAGAGCACCTACATTTTCTGAGAAATTACTATTGCCATGTATGGGTTATCCACTTAATCTTTTCCTTTCTGATATCCTGAACAGATATCTATTCTTTTCAAAACAAATGTTATTGCATATATTTGAGGTTTACAACATGATATTTTGGAATACACATAGATAATAAAATAATTATTATAGTGCGGCGGATTAACATATCTGTCGTCTCACATAGTTATTTTTTGCGACAAGAGGAGCTAATATCCACTTAATACAAATTCCTAATACAATACGATTCTCCTACCAGTTGTCCTTCCATTGTATGTTAGATCTCTAGACTTCTTCAACCTACACATCTGCAGCTTTGTATCATTTGACCTATATTTCCTTGTTTCCTCTCTTGCTTCCCCACTGTTGGTAACCACTGTTTGTTTGCTTTTTTGGAGGGAGGGGGGGTTTTCCATCTCTGTATACTTGATCTTTTTATCCCCCCATCTCTGTACACGTGACTTTTTTTTCCTATCTCTGTATACTTGACCTTTTTTTTTTAAGATCCCACATATAAGTGACATTATACAATATTTTTTTCTTTCTGTGTCTTATTTTGTCTTATTTATTTTACTTAACACAATGTCCTCTGGGTCAATTTATTTTGTGGGAAATGGTAGGCTCTCCTTTTTTTAAGACTGAATAATACATATATAATTTAAAAATATGGTGTATATACACATACCATATTTTCTAACCATTTGTGAGAGACATGTAAATTGTTTCTATATTTTGGCTAATTGTCAATAACACTGCAATAAACATGGGTGTGCAGATATCTTTACAAAGTGGTGACTTTATTTCCTTTGGGTATAAGCCCAGAAGATGAATTGGTGGATCATATGATAGTACTAGGATTCCTTTTTCTCTACACCCTTACCAACATTTCTCCCTTGTCTTTTTCGATAGTAGCCATCCTAATGGGTGTGAGGTAATATTTCATAGTGCTTTTAATTTGCATCTTCTTGATCATTAATGCTGTTTAGTACATTTTCGTATACCTATTGGCCATTTTAATGTCTTTTTGGGAGAAATGTCTGTTTAGGTCCTTTGCCCAATTTTTAATCTTCTTATTTGTTTTCCTGCTATTGAGTTGTAAGATTTCTTTATAAATTTTGGTTATTAACCCCTTATAAGATATCTGATTTGCAAATTTTTTTCCTAGTCCATATACCGCATTTTAATTTTGTTTATAACTTCCTTTGCTGTGCTGAAGCTTTTAGTTTAGTCCTATCTATTTATTTATTTTTGCTTTTTTAGCCTAAGCTTTTGATGTGATATCCAAAAAATCATTGCCTAGACTAATGTCAAGAAGATTTTTCCTTGTGTTCTCTTCTAGGAGTTCTACAGTTTCAGGTCTTACTTCATTTAATCTTTTCCCTCCAGGGTAGATGTCTTTAGCCATATACTATTAAAAAGATGAACAATGAAAACATCCCTAATTTGCACAACTGATAGCTCCAGGAAATGCGATTTCAACCCAGTTCTCTCTGTCAAAGTTCTTGGCTGTCTGTTAAACAACACTGACTCTTGAGCCCAAAACATCGAGATTTTGAATTCTTAATTCCTTTCACCTGTGGCATGCTCTTATTCTCTGCTCATTGTTGAATCCAATTATGATCAATATGACCTTTAAAAACACCCAATCTTATAACTGGTACATAGTCCTTCATGTTTAAGTTTACTGGGCCAGCAGAAATCAAAGAATAGACAATATGTCAAAAATTGCATTTTCCCTTCTTTCTCATTTAGTTCCCTGGAGCTGGCTTCCTAATATTCCATAACTCTCATGCATTTAGCTATAAATCGGACCTGATAGCAATAAAAGAAGAGAAAGAGATAACATTTGCTGGGTAATAAGTGTGTTGCAAACAGTGACATCATTTCATAATCCTTTGATAATCCTATGAGGTTAGTGTTACCCTAGTTTCATCTTATGGACATTGTCTCTCACTAAGAGAATAATTTGCTCTGGGTCACCCAACCAGTTAAGTAGCTACTGAGATTCAAACCTACATTTTGTTAACTTGTTTACAAATTCAGATCTTAGAGGAAAAAAAATAAAAATTTCCTGCTTACCAATGAGAAGTCCCCCAGTAAGAGGAGCATCTTCTTTCCTATAATCAACTTGCAGACTTTTGATCCCCAGAAAAAAAGTTGAAAGAAGAATAAGGAGCTCTCTCTCTCTCCTCACTCTTCTGCCTATTTCAATAGCCTCTACAAAAATTGGAAGTCAAAAGTAATAGGGGGAAAAAAGGCAGGAGTTGAGGGTGAGAGAGAGAAGACAATTTTGAAGGAGAAATAAGAACAGCTTTTAAAAAGTTCTTTCAGACCGGTTCTTTCAGACCGGGCTCAGTGGCTCAGCCTGTAATCCCAGAACTTTGGGAGGCCGAGGTGAGTGGATTGCCTGAGCCCATGGGTTCAAGACCCACCTGGGCAACTTGCCGAGACCTCATCTCTACGATAAATAAAAAATTAGCCGGGCATGGTAGTGCATGCCTGTAGTTCCAGCTACATGGAAGGCTGAGGCGGAAGGATCGCCAGAGCCCAGCAGGTCGAGGTTACAGTGGCCAGGAGTGTGCCATTGCACTACAGTCTGGACAACAGAGTGAGACTCCAACTCAAAAAAAAAAAAAGTTCTTTCAAAAATTTTCTTTGAAGAATATACATATGCCTTGGTCCAACTAAAATTCAAGCACTGTGCTTGCCAGAGTCGTTTACTGACATAGAGGTAGGATTTGTGCAAAATATAAAACAAAGTGAATAAGAATTATTTCCCTCTTTTTTGTTACCCAACAGCCAGCTATTCATAGCACCTCATGGTGGGTTTTCCACTACCACAAACTTAGAAATCCATGACTTTTTACTGAATTTCAGAAAGCCTCACATTCTACATGCATTCTCCTGAGGTTATTTGTCAAATTACAAACTGCATTTTATTTCCAAGTAGGAACAAAATAGTTTCTCCGACATCATCACACATACATTGTTCTTTTAAATCTCTTTGTCTATATGGAATCAAGATACAATTCTTAAACAACAAAGACGGTAATTGTATTATCAGTACAATGAGTCATCCTATCACTTATATCCTGAATAAATGTGAGCTACATCTGTTGAAATGAAATCCGTGGGCTCCCTTTAATGGACCAAATGTCTCTAAGGACAGAATAGTGGGAGGAAGAGATCCAGTTGCTCAAACTGCAAATCTTTTGTCCTTGAAAGAAAAATCAGGAAAGTATCATGAAAAAAGCAAATGTGTACACTTTACCTTGGAAAAAGATTAGCATAGCTTGGTTAGAGCCCTGATCATTTGACTGCTTACGTTTCCATTTATTCCTCACAGGAGGTCTGGCAACAGTGAATGTTCCTCAAATTATGATTTTTAAACTTTTTCAAGGACACTTTAGGGAGGCAAAATTTCTTATAAACTATCTGCCCCACCTACTCCCATTGTTACTAAAATAAAGCAGACATACAACACATAACTTCACAAAATGGATGGAAAGAAGTGTTTTGTTGCTGATAAGGCACCAAGTGAAGAGGTGAAAAAAAAGTCTCTCAGTTTCAAAAACAAAAATATTGCATATAAATTATTGTGCAAAGTGGGGGCATCTTAACTGTCCAAAGCTGCTCAGGGAATATCTGAAGGACCTTGGGTGACCTGCAAATGCCCTTGGATCAGGGCAAGGCTACTTCGTTAAGAGGGGAAAAAAAACAAAACTTTTCTCATGAGAGAAAGTTGACCTTGTGGTTGGGGAAGAGGGTGTTGTGGAAAGTGAACAAATCCAAGTTCTAGAGTTAAAGGGGAGTTTGCATAACCAGTGCTCCAAGTCCCTTGGGGTTGACCAGGGTCAGAGGAGCACCCTCTAGAACCTCTGAGAAGACCCTGACATTGCTTGTCTCATCTCTCCCCATGAGGCTTGGAGAGAAGGTGGCTCAAAGCTCAAAGGATGCCTCAGAAAAACTGTGCCTCACAGGTCGCTCACTCCTCACTCACCAAGAAGAGTGCAGAAGAGAACCCATAAGAAGGTTTAAGGTTTAATTGCTATGTCCGTTCTGTGAAAGGCAGTTAAGAGAGGAAAGATGTCAACCCAACCCTGTCAGGAAAAGGAAGTGACAGGGCTGGCTCTGAGGAGGGCAGAATAACTCATGGCCATTGACGAATGTGCCCAGAGGTGCATACTTGGGGCTAGTGGACAGAAAGTACCAAGCAGAATATCATTGAGCAGCAATAGTGAGAGGAGGCAAGGGAGTAAGACAAGCATTGAGGAGAGTAGCAGAAGAACTCTGAGGCACCCTACGCTCTTTGATATGAGGAAAGACAGGATGGAAATGTGTGTCGTGCCGTTGGATACTGCACAGCCATCAAAAAGAACAAAATTGGGTTCTTTGCAGCAACATGGATGCAGCTGGAAGCCATTATTCTAAGTGAATTAACACAGAAAAAGAAAACCAAATACCACATGTTCTCACTTATAAGTGGGAGCTAAACACTGTATACACACAAACATAAGGATGAGAACAACAGACACTGGGGGCTTCTAAAGGGGGGAAGGAGGGAGGAAGGGTTGAAAGATCACTCATTGGGTACCATGTTTACCATTGGGTTCAATAGAAGCCCAAACCTCACCATCACACAATTTATCCATGTAACAAATCTGCACATATGCCTCTTGAATCTAAAATATAATGTATGAAAAGTATGTAAGGCATTGTGCTGTTGAAATTTGCCACTGAGGCTGGGCATGGTGGCTCATATCTGTAATTCCAGCACTTTGGGAAGCTGAGGCAGGAGGATTGCTTGAGCCCTAGAGTTCGAGACCTGCCTGGGTAACACAGTGAGACCTCGTCTCTACTAAAAATTTTAAAAATTAGCTGGGCATGGTGGTGCATGCCTGTAGTCCCAGCTACTTGAGAGGCTGAGGAGGAAGGATCACCTGAGCCTGGGAGGCCAAGGCTGTGGTGAACCGTGATTGTGCCACTGCACTTCAGTCTGGCAACAGAGTGAGACCTCAACTCAAGAAAGACTGAAGGAAGGGAGGGAGGAAGAGAGGGAGGAAAAAAAATTAGCACTGAAAGACTGGGAACTTCCAGGGAGTTTTGTTAACAGGAGGAAGGTCATTATCATCAGCATCTTAATAAATGTCTATTGGGCATTTGCTTTGGCCAGGTGTTGTGCTAAGCCCTCTGCACTCATTATCTCTTTCATCCCCGTAATACTTCTATATGGTAGATATTGCACTTCCTTAGAAGCATGGCTTTTTGCAGATGAGGAAGGAAACTCCTTGGAAGGTTGAGAATCTTGCCTGAGATCACACAGCTGGCACTTCACAGAGTGAAGACTGGCTCCTAGGTTTGTCTTACTCCAAAACTGGATTCCATAAACAATGCTGAAGTCCTGCCCGCAGTCCTGCCATGGTTTTCTCCTTAGGGTTTTCATGTATAATCATATTAGTTTGTTGACTCATTCATGCAATGAAGGCTTATGAGGACCTACTCTGTGCCAATCCCAGTGCTCAGCATTGGGAAAACATTTATGAACAAAAATTTGCATGCACCCTGCCTTTTTGGAGCTTTCAGTGTAATGGAAGTGAGAGGCATTAAGCAAATTATTGAAGAAATAAGTGTGAAATTACAACTCTGATAGAAGCGATACAGGTTTTGAAAGCAGGCAACAGGAGTGTCTGCTGTGTCTGAGGGTTCCCTACAAAAGGGCCCAATGAGATGACAATAGAAGAATGAATCGAAAATTGCTAGGTAACAGGTAGTGTTGAGAGAGTGTTTCATCTTGTACTAAAGCCCTGTGGATGGTGGACAGGGAACAGGACTTGGAGGAAATAACAAAAAAGGAAAGGATTAATGTTGAGGCTACAGAGAGATATAAGAGTATTTGAAAACCCTGTAGAGTGAAAAAGTAGGAGAGTCTTGCGTGCTGACAGGAAAGCTTCAGTAACAATAATAACAAATACATACCTTGTTGGTCACATATTCCTTATACAAATATATACATATACCTTGCATATATTAACTCATTTCATCCTCTTCATAAGCTGTGGGGAAATAGGTTCTCTTCCTATCTTCATTTTATAGATAAGGAAATAGAAGCACAGAGTTTAAGCAACTTGCCCAGCTATTAAGTATCTGAGCTCCAGCGTCACTGATCTTAACCAATATGGAATCCTACATCTATTTCTCACAGAAAAAAGGACCAATATGTTAAAAACAAAAAAATATAATAATAGGCAAAGATGATAGTTTTTAAATACCTCTCTATACAAGAATCAGCAAGTATGCTAATTAAAATTCAGATTCTCGTGTACTACTCACCTTCTGGGTTTCTGAATTAGCAAGTCTAGATTTTTTCAATATGTAGTCCAGGTAATTCTGATCCAGGGACAAAACTTTGAGGAATATTGCTTTGTTTTAACAGCTGAAAAGGAGGGAAACATGGGTGCAGACATAGAGAGTTACCATATTTGTTAAGAAAGGTTGGGAGACTTTCCTTCCAATGACTTCTGTTTGACCTATGAAATATAATGTATCACACACGAATGCTACAAAAAAAAACCCCACGTGTCATCTGAAAGACTGTCATTCACTATGAAAGAATTGAGAACACTCCTGGCGTTTAGAACCACTGTCCCAGTGGATGGCTAAATGACTTGTCCACACTTGTGCTAAGAGTGGCTAAAGAAGGCTCCATTTCT
The DNA here is from genome assembly GCA_963574415.1 of Tarsius wallacei. Classification (NCBI taxonomy): domain Eukaryota; kingdom Metazoa; phylum Chordata; class Mammalia; order Primates; family Tarsiidae; genus Tarsius; species Tarsius wallacei. Next base: position 9,025 of record CAUYQG010206934.1, on the reverse strand, counting down.
GTTGCCCAAGAAATTGCCAGAAGAAGTATATATCCTACAAGAGTGATAGGAAGGCCAGGTGATTGAGGAAAGACTACATGAAGTGTGGAGATAAAGTAAGTCAGCCAAGGGCACTGCAGGCTAAAAGCCCTTTAAGAAGGAACCAGTAAGAAGAAGATGTATTTATGGCTGAAAGGGAAGTACACAGGAGACTTGGTTTATTTACAGTGTCCTTGTGTTTGCAATGGGCATTGTTTAAAACTTCTTTTATCCCAGAATTATTTCCCAGAACTTCCTACCCAGCCTCCCAGAACATTGAGATTTACATCTGAAAAGTCAGTACACCACGGGGGAACATCTGTGGTCTTCAACTTAGACAGCTAATGGCCTTTCCCCGACTCTTACATCACCAGGGACCACAAGCCAACACATGCTGTAAGGATGTAACCAGCTGTAGAGAAAACATTCATTATCAGGGAGAATTGCCCAACTCCTAAACATTCAGCTGTGCAGGAAAAATAAAATTCTGCTTAATGGAAATATCAAAAGTTGATTTTTAAAAATCTTTCGTGGGTCATTCTCATTGCATATTTCTATCACCTTAAGTTGCAAATACAACCGAGTCAGATTTGAAGTCCAGGCAACTTTCAACTACCTGCGCATCCAGCAATTTATAATCCACATATAACCCCAAATGCTGCATTTAGCTAGCAATTTCCACTGCCTCCTCCTCACCCACAAATAACTTTGCTGGCACCTTTTACTAGAGGAAGATGCTTTCCTTGGCTTTAACCTTGTTTCCTTTGAGCCTGCTACAATGAACTGAAATAGTCAATGCTCAGGTTGTAAAGAAGAGAAAGAGAAGGGATATCCCCTATCCCGTGAAAGTGAGCTAGATGCAAACTGTGGCATCCCCACATCCACCTCTTCGTGAGTTTGGGGGGAGATGGAGTAGTTCACTTATTAAGTTGAACTGGAAGCAGGACTTCCCTAGGTAACCAGGGGAAAATGTCCGTGAACTCAGGCCAAGCCAAAGCTGCCATTCCCAGCCTTGTGGGCAGCCAGCCCACCCTTTCGGAAGTGCCTCAGACAGTAATTTGTTGTGTTTCTCCAGCGAAGAAGCTTCCTGTAGGTCTAGTGTCTCCTGCTTTGCAGACAGGAGAATACCCTAAGCTCAGTCATCTGTCCCCCTCATCCTGTCAGAAGGAAGAGTTAGATAATTCCCATTCAAACAACATCTGCAAAGCTGATGGAAAAACAGGAGAAAAAGGAAAACTACAGAAAAGTACAAAGAGTTGTGAAAAATCATACCAGGGTTGCCAAAAAAAGTATACATGATTTAAGAAATGTTATCTATGTGTTACTTTCCGAAGTTAAATTGAATCATGGTAGCAACGTGTAGTATGACATCGCTCAAAACATGGCGCTAATCAAATGAATACTTGCGTCACCAAGAGACAGGCAAGACAGTCAAAGAAAACGGCAAGAAGCATGGTTATCATTCAAGGAGCACAAGACCATTATGAAGTAGTATTTGAAATTCAAGAGCATTGTGGAAGTACAATGACAATGGAGGTGTGAGTATGCAACAGAGCCTCCAACATATCTAACAATTGCACACATTCGTGATAATGGTACTGTGTGTTACATACACAAGGGAAGACCTGGGAGGCCTTGCACAGAAAAAAGTCCTGCAGTAGTTTGCCATGATCACAAGGTCTGGACACTGACCACTACCACTTTGAGCACTTCTTGTAATTGCAGAAGTCAAACATGACTTGTATTCATCTTTTGTTATCAGTTTTACAATTAATATTGAGCATTATAATTTTAATATAGTTTTTCCTTTCTTAAAATGTGCATACATTTTTTGGATCAGATTTAATACACACATACACACATACAAACACACACACATACATACAGTATATGTATGTATGGGCAAGTAATATGTAATGTAATGTATAAATATGTATAATACAGTTATAGAGTAAATAATATACACAACATATAAATATATGCATACATATAAGTATATGTGTACATGTGTGTATAAACATGTGGGTATGTGTGTGTTTTTTATATATTATATATATTTATTATTCATGTATTTATAAATGTATAAAATATTGCCCTCTTCCTCTCAACACACATTGGCTTTGATTTCACAGTGCCTCCAAGCATAACCAAGAGATTCAAAGGATGAAAATTAAAAACACAGCACACATTTCCAACAGGGTGGGTGGTTGTTGTTGAAACTTGACACACAAAGCCAGGGTTAAAAAACTGATCCAGCCCACAGTAGGCTGGTGCCTGAGGAAGAAAAGGCCTTGGCAATAACTACCAATATCTCTTCATCTCCAAACATGCAAGTTCAACAACCCAAATTGTTCCCTTCTTGTCCCTCCAAATGGGAAGACACATCTCTGGTCAAACATCTGCTTTAGTTCCAGAATGCTCTCAGAACTCCCTGGACAGCCTAGGGCCTGCCTTGCTGTGTGGAGGTGGGGGGGGGAGGCAGGCTGAGGACCACTTGGGTGGCAGACAACTCCTTCCGTGCCCAAGGGCATCCAGCCTTTGAAACTTGGAAACCTCCATCCATGGCACATTGATGTCCATATGCTTTGATTCTTCAAGACATGAAGAGATATGATAAGATAAACTTCCTTCCCCGAAGCAAAAGGGAGAACCCAGGAAAGAAGTGAAGAATGTTCACATTACCCTGTCACCTCAAAAAATCCCCTAATAATCAGAGCGGTCTATAGCAAGTACTGTAGGCTTACTGCTGAGGAAAAAAAATTTGTTGGTTGTTGCTTTCTTTATGACAACCACGTGAGTAATGGAAGTGTGTTTTTTGAAGTACAAATCACCTTAGAGGGCTGAAAAGTTTTTTCTTTCTCTTTCTTTTTTTTTTTTTGAGTCAGAATTTCACAGGTCGCCCAGGCTGGAGTGCAGTGGTGCGACCATGGCTCAAAGCAAACCTGGATTCCTGGGCTCAGGCGATCCCTCCGCCTTAGTCTTCCAAGTAGCTGGGACTGCAGACACACGCCACCTCATCCAGCCAATCTGTTTTGTTTGTTTGTAGAGATGAGGTCTCTCTATGTTGTCCAGGATGGTCTCCAACTCCAGAGTTCAAGCAATCCTTTCACCTAGGCCTCGCAAAGTAATGGGATTATAGGCATGAGCCACTATGCCTGGCTGGGAGTTCTTTTCTTCTAAACTGCAGAATGACATAGTCTGTCCCAAAGCAAACATGACAAGCACATTATAGCTTTCCTCTTAACTGTTTTTGTTATTTTCTAACTCAGAGGAGCCCTACATGGCTTCTTCCTCACTGACTAGACTATTGCCTGACTGTTGGCACACACATTTAACTAAAGGGGAAAGTCACCAATGCAAATCGCTGGTATTTAAGCAGTTCTAAGCCAACAGGTTCCCTCAGCAGGATTGTATGTGAGAAGCTTAATAAGACTAAACAGAAGCCAGTTCTGAAAATAAGAAATGTAAAGGTCCTTTGCTACTGGAACACTCATACATGCCTCTGACTCTCCGCAATCTGCCTCCATTCGTCCTGCTAGGCATCACACTCATTTCTTCATATCAGGTTCCCTTCTGAAGTCATGCCAAGTGGTCTCTCAACTCCCTATTCAGTATGAATGCATTGCCCCACCTGGATTTTCTTGTCTCCATTCCCTGCCCTCACATTGGGATTCTAACCAGCCTGAGAGCTAGGCTACCTGTGAACTTTACAGTTTAGACCACTGGATTCTCTTCCCTCTAAATTTTATCATCCTTTCTCTTGTTTATGGTGAATTGGCCCTTCAAACTATTCTGTTCTCTAGTTATTACTAGAGTAATTGTTTCCCAATTATATATAAACACATTTAAATACTACTTTAACAAAAGCAAAACATGCATATGGATAAGTGAAGATCGGGGGAGAGACTTTAGATGGAAGATCAAGAAAAGACATCTTTGAAGAGGACGCATTTGAAATGCCCAAAGGAAGCCACCACACGAAGGGCTGAGAAAGGGGAATGTGGAGAATTTCAGACAGAAGGTGAAAATGGCCTACAAGGACATTAGTTAGTGTTTCAGGAGCAAAAGGAAAGCTAGGAGAAGGTGTTGAAGTTGATTTCAGTATGATGTGGGTCCACGTTGGCTGGACAAGAAGTTGCGTTTTCTTCCAAGTGTAATGGAAAACCTTTGGAGCAAGGAAATGATATGAGCTGGCTTATGTTTTTAAAATATCTCTCTCTTTGCAGTGTAGAGGAAAGACTATATAGGAAGGTAAGACCAAAGGCCTGGAGTTCCGTATCAAAGGTGAAAGAGGCTTCCCTAGGGTGGTAGCCATGGCGAAGAGAAGAAGTGGTCAGGCTGAGGACATATTCCGAAGATAGAGTTGACAATTTTTGATGATGAATTGAACATAGTTTATCACAGTGAGAACTACCAAGAATAATAAGTAGCTTTTTGACCTAAGCAACTGATGTAACTTGGCTCAAACTGACTGATGTTTCTATTACATTTAGTCAATACATTATTATTATCATCCAATTATTAAATACTTATTGTACATTGTGTGTGTTTTAGCCATTCTTAGAAACATTAGATAAGCCTGTATGTAGGAATTGTGACCGGCATTTAACTGATGAGGAAAATGAATTTCAAGAAGTGAATGTGTCCAAAATCACACAGCTAAGCCGGGTTTCAAGCCATGGTCAATGGGACTTCAAAATTTATGCTGTCTTCAATCACAACTCCCTTTGCTTACCCATCGACTGCTAGATGTACATTAGTCCTGAAGTCTTTCCTTCAACTATGTAGGCGGAGCAGAGACTGGACAGGAAGAACCCAGAAGTGAACCCAGAACTTCACTTCTCTCTGGGTGGTGGATTACACAGATTCTTTTTTCTTTATAATTTTTGGGGAGTAGTTTTTGTTTGTTAGGTTATTGGAGTTGTTTTGTTTTGCTTTTTTTATTTTTTATGAGAAATATTGGAAAATCTAAAACCAGGTCTGAAAACAACCTGTATTCCAGTTCCAGCCTTGTATGGTAATAGCTGTACATCCGTCAGGTACAGTTGTATAGTCGCATATCTTTCACTCTCAGCTGCTAAGAGTGTTAATTTCCTTGTCTGTAAATGTGTGTGTAATAATGTTTACCTCAGAAGGTGGTATGAAGATTGAATAGGAAAAGTGGGAAGCATTTAACACAATGTTTGGCAGGTAGAAAACTCTCAATAAATGAATGGCAACTATTTTAGTAGTAGCTTCCAAGAGGGGCATAGGACACAAACAATTATTCAAGTCAATATTCTATTTTCTGTAATTTATTTCTATCTAACTAGGTGAGGTAACCCAGACAAAAGAGAAAGTGACTTGCCTAATAATCAAGATATATTAGCATCAGGACAAGAGTGCTCATTTCCCAATTCCCTGAGCACATCCACTACATCACCCAGTCTCTTGGATACCATGTGCTTTTTAAACTGCTGCCCAGTTGATCACTCTTAAATTCTGCTGCCACAGACCAGTCATTCAAGTGAATAAACTAGAAAATCATATGATAATGCAGAGAAGACTCCTAAATCACATTTCTACTAAGAATACACACTGCTGAAAAATCCGTTACTAGTAGGAAAATTGTCAGTGAGTCCTTAAGAGATATTTTCATTTGGGAGATCTAAAGTCTGTTAATCTGTCAGTCTTGAAAGAAGTCGATTTTCTATCCTATCAAGTCACACATCATAAGGAATTCTGAAATCTGCAACACAGAGATTCTCTTTTCCTTAAGCTTGAAATGATTCCCCAGAGGTAATTGCAAGAATAGGAAGCAATTCTGATGACTGATTGATTCTCAAAATGACCTAAAGAGTTTAGTAAAAATTATTAATTGTCCCAGCTCCAAATTCTCAGAGATTCTGATCCAGTAGGTCTAGGGGTCTGGTAATAAATATTTTTAAAACACTGTGCATTAGCAACCAGGAAATGCAAATCAAAGTCATAATGAGATACATCACGCCCACTAAGATAGCTATGATCAAAAAGACAAGTATTGGTGAGGATGTGAAGAAATTTGAATTCTTATATGCTGCTAATGGGAATGCTAAATGGTACAGCAGCTTTGGAAAACAGTTTGGCAGGTCCTTGAAAGACAAAACATAGAGTTACACCTGACCTAGTAATTCTACTCCCAGTTACATACACAAGAAAACTGAACATATATATCCAGGAAAAAGTTTGTATATAAATATTCATATGAACATTACTTATAATAGCCAAAATGTAGCAATAACTCAAATGTCTATTAACCAATGAATGGATGAATAAAATGTGATCTATGCATACAATGAAATAATATCTACCCATAAAAGTTAACAAAGTGCTTACAATATGAATAAAACTCAAAAGCATTGTGCTAAGTGAAAAAAGTCAGTCACAACGCACATTATATGATTTCATTTACATGAAATGCCAGATAGGCAAATCTATAGAGACAAAAGTAGATGAGTGGTTACCTAAACTTGGGGGTGGGGAGGAAGAGGGAGAGAGATTGAAGGGAAGGAGAAAATGAACTACTAATGGATAAAAGTTTTCAGGAGAGGTTGATTAAAATATTCTAAAATTGGTCATGGTGACAGTTGCACAACTCAGTGAATGTGCTAAAAACCTTGATTAGATTGTACAATTAAATTGAAAGAGCTGTATGGCATATAAGTTATATCATATCTCATCTCATTAAAGCTGTTATATTATTTTTAAAAAGCTACTCAAGTGATTGTGAAGTGCAGATTGATTTAAAACCACTATTTGAAGTCCTTTCTACTCAAAGTGTGGCGCATGTCCCAGCAGTATCATCATAGACTGAGGTCTTGTTAGGAATGCAGAATCTCAGTGTTGGGATGGAAGAAATTCTGCATTTTAACAAGAACCCTAGGTGATCAGTGCACACAGTAAAGTGTGAGAAGCACTGTTGTGAGGTACTACTCATTAGGACCTTCTCAGAACATACCTACTTAATCTCAAATAATCAAACCAAAGACTTTGACCTTCTTAATACCTAAATGGGAAGTACCTACTACCTAGCACCAACAGTTCATTCAACCATAAGAAAATTTACCAAAACAACCTTGAGAAAAATCCCAAAGAGAAGACTTACATAAATAAATCTCCTTAGCATGTCATAGGAATTTTTAGTAGTGTTGTTAGAATCTTGTTGGATAACATAAAAGTGTTCCTTTGTAGAGGAGAGGAGAAGATGATCATATTAACCCAATCTCAGAGCAGAGGCAGAGAGATACAGGTAGTTAAGAGCTGGAAGCAAGGTGAATGCTTGCATCACCTGACATGTAACTTTAATTGTCTTACTGAAAAATTTGTGAATTTTTTTACACTGTCACAGAAGAACTGTGTATTTTCTTCTGCAATCTGCATCACTAATTTCACATGTTTTATCACATTTCTAACAGGGTGCTTTTTAAAAAATACTATTCTGTATTACTGAGATGTCATTCTGGATTACTGAGATGTGTTGGCCCCTAGGGGCTAGGTTTTCAAGTAGATAGGCACAGTCTGTTCACTTTACATTACAGGGTTAACTTACCTCAAATTTTTTAAATTAAAAAAAATTTCAAAGCAACAGAACATTGCAATAGAGGACTATTTTTATGTTCTTATTCTATTCACTGCAGCTGTTATTAAGCAAAGGCTACTGAGGTTATTAGACAAAGAGTTGATAGCCCAAATTAGGCTGAATCTCAGAAATGTCCTTTGTTTGTTGTGTGCATTTATGCAAGCTGTTTATTGCAGTTTATGGCTCAGTGTCCTCATTCCTACATCAATATAATAGGTTCATGAAATTGTGGTAAGAAAGACACAGCATACTACACATAAATTACTTAATATGCTTTTTATAACATAATAAGCTCTCAATAATTTAGCAATAATTATCATTGTCATCAAGATTTTAAAACTGGGTTATCAGCAATGTTTGACAGCATTTTGCTTTTAAACCATTTCATGATTTGACTAAAATTTACTTTGAAAAGGTGCGATGTATTTACTGCACAAATTAACAATCTATAAGGCTAAATGAATTCAGCTATAGTGTGATGAGACATCAGGTGAAATATTGGAAATCCTGAGTTAAAAATCTTTACCAGGAAAGAGAATAGTTGCCTGTATCAATCACACAAGATATTTATCGATAAAAGCGGTGGTTAAGGGTGGAATTGTGTACCTTCAAAATTCATGTGGTTAAGTCTCAACTCCAGTGCCCTAGTGACCTTATGTGGAAATAGAGTTGTTGCAGGTTTAATTAAGTTAAGACGAGGTCATACGGGAGTTGACCAGTATGATTGGTATCCTAATCCCATGTGATGGGTGTCTTTATCTAAAGGAGGAAAACAGGATACAGACATACACATGAGGAGAATCCCAAATGAAGATGAAGGCAGAGAGATCTGTGTGATTTCTACAACTCAGGGAAGGCCAAAGATTGCTAGCAAGCCACCAGAAGCTAGGCAAGATGCATAGAACAGATTCTCTCTCATAGTTCTCAGAAGGGACCAACCCCACCATACCTTGATCTCGGATTTGTAGGCTAAAGGACCATGAGACAACAAAATTCTGTTAAGTCACACAGTTTGTGGTACTGTATTATGGCAGTTCCAGTAAACAAATACAATGCCCAATGAGTGACCTGATAGTCAACGGTTCTACATCTTTAGCAAGGTTTGAAATCACTAGGAAGGCTTCCTAAAACAAAGATCACTGAACCCCACCCCAGAGTTCTAATCCAGCATATCTGGGTTGGGGTTGGAGAATTTGTATTTCTTGACAGTTCCTAGATGATTTGATTCTAGGGACATTTTGAAAACCCCTAGCCGGGCTCGGTGGCTCAGCCTATAATCCCGCGCCTTGGGAGGCTGAGGTGAGTGGATTGCCTGAGCCCGCGGGTTCGAGACCCGCCTGGGCAACTCGGCGAGACCTCATCTCTACAATAAATAAAAAATTAGCCAGGCATGGTAGCGAGACTCCAACT
>CAUYQG010206920.1:0-14062 GCA_963574415.1 Tarsius wallacei | reverse complement strand
TGGAGTGCAGTGGCCACTCCCGGCCACCACAGCCTCGACCTGCTGGGCTCCGACGATCCTTCCACCTCAGCCTTCCAAGTAGCCGGAACTACAGGCGCGCGCTACCACGCCCGACTAATTTTTTTGATTTATTGTAGAGATGAGGTCTCACCAAGTTGCCCAGGCGGGTCTCGAACCCGCGGGCTCAGGCGATCCACTCACCTCAGACTCCCAATGCGTGGGATTACAGGCTGAGCCACCGAGCCCGGCTTCTTCCTTCTCTTTCTCTCTCTAATTTACTTTTAAATAAACTTTTCTTTCTTAAAAAAAAAAAAGAAACATACATCTCTGGGGCAAGAGCCGGGGCCGGGGGGAGGGGTCCCATGTGCACTAGTGACTAATGCCATCATAAACTGTGCTCAATCGCTTTTTATACTACTGCTAAGAGCTATTACAAAGTCACTTGTGGTTTGAATTACTTTAAAATTTGGAACACTGTTAATTTCCGGTGAATAATTCCAAGAAACATGGTACTTGGGGAAGAATTAAGATGTTTTCAGAACAGCACAAGAAGTTGCCTGACGCAGAACTGGAAGAGAAGCCCGTGCTGCTGAAGTCATTTTCCTGTTGAGTAAGCTGCAGCAGGCAGTTCGGGGGATATTTTGAGATTTACTGTACTCTGATTCATTCAAAATGAGATTCCACACGATCATATGTTTCTTTAAAGTGTTTTGGAAGAAAGTCATTTCCAATCCAGCTCATATTAAAAAAAAAAAAAAAAGCATTGATCGTTTCCAGGTTTAGAAGTTACCGTCTTCTACCAAAAAGTCTCTTACAGGTTACACGACACGATGACAAGGAGAGCGAGGGAGAGGTTGACCGTGGACATTCTTTTTTTTTTTTTTTTTTTTTGAGTTGGAGTCTCACTCTGTTGCCCAGACTGGAGTGCAGTGGCCGCTCCCGGCCACCGCAGCCTTGACTTGCTGGGCTCCAGCGATCCTTCCGCCTCAGCCTTCCAGTAGCTGGAACTACAGGCGCGCGCTACCACGCCTGGCTAATTTTTTGATTTATTGTAGAGATGAGGTCTCGCCAAGTTGCCCAGGTGGGTCTCGAACCCACGAGCTCAGGAAATCCACTCACCTTGGCCTCCCAAGGCGTGGGATTATAGGCTGAGCCACCGAGCCTGGCTCCATGGACATTCTTATTCAGCTAAAGGCAGAGTGCAGCTGCCTTCCTCTTGGGCAGCTGACTCGCCAGCCTTTGCCTTATTCTGTGCGTATGTGCAAGGTGAAGAGACCTGTCGCCTCACAGAGATGCTGACTGTGGTTGCAGCCCCCTCCCCCACGAAATCAGCTCGGATTGGGGATGGTAGGCAGCCAGGCCTTGCTCAAGGGACCCGGCCTGCACCCAGCTCTGCGTCCCCTGCCTTTCCACAGCTGCCTCCCAGGGTGAGACCCAGCACCGCATTCACCGGAGTCGTTTCCTGATGCCAGGGCCCAGTCGGTGGCAGAGCTCCGGGCCTGTGTCAGGCTCCATTTCGTTCTTGCTCGTTCCCTGTTCCTGCTTTCGTTCTCTATAGCCCGGGGCCCCACAGCATGGCTACAAAACCATGGCATGGTGTTGCTACCAGATACCCAGTCTTGGACATCACTGTACTTCCCGCAAGACTTGGAGGACACAGATGTGATGATAACTGGGATTCTTCACAGGAAAGCCTCTCTGATGGTATCCTAATGTAGCTTAAATGCACTGAAACATCTCCTAAGCAGGCCTCTGTCCTCCCAATGTCTACCACAGTAACAGGCCTATGATATATGTTCAAGCAATGGTTACTGAATGAGAGTGGATGAACTTTTTTAATGTTCAATATTGTATAGGACATTTATCTGTCTCTGTAGAGCCTAATAGGGTTTGACACTGAGCTCTTCTAAAGGAAAAAAGAACAATACGTATAAAGCTGAATGTGATGATGATGATGATTAGAGATAGGGTCTCGCTGTGTTGCCCAGGCTGGAATGCAGTGGTGTGATCATAGCTCATTGTAACTTCGAACTCTTGGGCTCAAGTGATCCTCCTGCCTCACGCCCCTGGTAGCTGGGACTACAAGCGTGCACCACCATGCCCAGATAATTTTTTAAACTTTTTGTAAAGGCAGAGGTCTTGCTATGTTGCCCAGGCTGGTCTCAAACCCCTAGCCTCAAGTGTGATCCTCCCACACTGGCCTTCCAAAGCACTAGGATTACAGGCATGAGCCGCCACACCCGGCCTACAGCTGAATTATGTTAAGCAATTTGAAATACATGGCTGGGATCGGTGACTCAGCCTATAATCCCAGCACTTTGGGAGGTCGAAGCTAGTGGACTGCCTGAGCCCGCGGGCTGGAGAACAACCCGGGCAATTTGGCGAGACCTGTCTCTACAATAAATAAAAAATTAGCCAAGCGTGGTAGCGTGTGCCAAGTAGTTCGGGCTACTTGGAAGACTGAGGGGGAAGAATCACCTGAGCCCAGCAGGTCAACGCTGGGGTGGCCATGAGTGTGCCAATGCACTCCAGCCTGGGCGACAGAGTGAGACTCCAATTCAAATAAATAAAAATAAAAATAAAAGACACGTAGCATGGTCTGAAGCATCAGGTGAGAAAAAGACCACCTGCACATAAGTGGAAAATCCTCACTTTTTACACGTGCATTTCAAAAACAGGTTAAGAATAAACAGCGGTATAGTCATGCAATGAAACGCTACACAGCAGTAAAAAGGAACAGACTATTGATACAAAGCACAACGTGAGTGGATTTCAAAAATACGATGCTGAGTGAGTGCGACTTCCCACAAAAGTGTGCGTATTGCATGATTCCATTTATATGAAGTTCCGGAAGAGGCAAAACTAGTCTATGGTAGGAAAAAAATTAGAACAGTGGTTATCCTGGGAGCTGGAGCAGGGGTTGCCTGGGAGGGTAAAGAGGGAACTTCGTGAGGTCAAGCGAATGTTGTGCGTGCTGTCAGGGTGTGCACTGCACAAGCATATACATTTGTCAAAGCTCATCCAGCGGTACACTTAAGATTTGTGCATTTTGTTGCATGCGAATTTTGCCTCAAAATAAGCAAAAAGAAAAAAGCGTACACAAATATTGAACTCTAGTGAATGATGGATGTGCTGACGTGTCCGGGGGCAAGGTATACTGATAGCTGCGACTTACCATGAAATGCATCAAAAAATAAGATGGATTCAGGTAAGAAAGAAAGGGATCCGTTAAAATGTTCGGGAATCTGCTAATGTGTGTAAAAGGTATCTAGGAAGGGACCGGGCACGGTGGCTATTGCCTGCAGTCCCAGCACTTTGGGAGACTGAGGCAGGAGGATCACTTGAACCCAGGAGTTTGAGACCAGGCTAGCCAACATAAAGAGACCTCGTCTCTACAAAAATATCAAAAAAAATTAGCTGGGCACAGTGGCACGCACCTGTAGCCCCAGCTACTCGGGAGGCTAGGTGGGAGGATCCCTCGAGCCCAGGAGTTCAAGGCTGCAGTGAGCCATGATTGTGCCACTGCCCTCCAGTCTAGTCGACAGAGTGAGGCCTCGACTCAAATAAATAAATAAATAAGTAAAATTAACCAAGATGTGGAGGAAATCCAACATGAAATGCAAACAATCACAAGTGAAACAAACCATATTTTTTTTTTTTTTTGAGTTGGAGTCTCTTCCAGTCACCCAGGCTGGAGGGCAGTGGCACACTCCCAGCCACCGCAGCCTTGACCCGCTGGGCTCCAGCGATCCTTCCATCTCAGCCTTCCGAGTAGCCAGAACTACAGGCGTGCACTACCAGGCCCAGCTAATTTTTGATTTATTGTAGAGACGAGGTCTCGCCAAGTTGCCCAGGTGGGTCTCGAACCCACAGGCTCAGGCAATCCTCTCAACTCAGCCTCCCAAAGTGCTGGGATGACAGGCTGAGCCACCGAGCCCGGCCCAAACCATATTTCAAATGAATAACATAACCACACCGATGACAAGAAAATAACTATCCTAAGTCATTTTGGAAAATGGTATTTCGGATATAGTCTATAATACTAAAGACAAACAGAACTGTAGGCAAGTATTGTACTGTAGTTAGTAAACTTGTTTCTCACAAAAATATCGATTAATTTTTTTTTAAGACAGGGTGTCTCTCTGTTGCTTAGGCTAGAGTGTAGAGGTATGATCATAGCTCACTATAGCCTTGAACTCCTGGGCTCAGGCCATCCTCCCACCGCAGTCTTCCAAGTAGCTGAGACTATGGGCGTTCCACCATACCTATCTAAGTTTCCATTTTCTTTTTATTTTAGAGATAGGGTCTTGCTATGTTGTCCGGGCTGGTCTTGAACTCCTGGCCTCAAGCGATCCTCCTACCTCAGCCTCCCAAAGTGCTGGGATTACAGGTGTGAGCCACCACGCCCGACTGGATTACCAATTCTGAAATTATGTTTTGTGTATACTGGGATTGAACAAATAAGTAAATATAGTATGGATAATGAGAGGCATTTTTTTACTGCTGGAGATAGAAGTTACTAATAAAGAAAAGACTAAAACTGGCATAGGAATCCTATGCTGTTGAACTAGTCTAAAAACAATCAGTATGAACTCGTGATTTATATATACACACAGGCACTGAGGATAAATATAGAAATAAACACAGATGCATGTACAGATGTCTATGGGTGATAGCACACTTGCATATGTTTTCTAACTCTGTCTGCTGAGAGGACTTAAAAACAGTGGCAACACTCCCATAGTAATAAGCACACCTAGCATCTAGATCTTCTTTTCTTTTTCTTTTTTTTTGAGTCGGAGTCTCTCTGTCGCCCATGCTGGAGTGCAGTCGCACGCTCACAGTCGGCCACCGCAGCCTCGACCTGCTGGGCTCAGGCCATCCTTCTGCCTCAGCCTTCCAAGTAGTTGGAAACACAAGCATGTACCACCACTCCCAGATAATTTTTCTTGATTTACTGTAGAGATGACATCTTGCCAAGTTGCCTGGGCTGGTCTCAAGCCTGTGGGCTCAGGCAATCCTCTCACCTCGGCCTCCCAAAGTGCTGGGATTATAGGCGTGAGCCACCGTGCCCAGCCCAGATCTTGTTTTCTAAACACCAGTCTCCAGTAAGGGAACCCAGAGCTTCTTAGAGAGCATCAGAAAAGTGCAAGATGAGCCTGCAACATCTCGTGGTGCCAGAAAATAAGAAGGTGCTCCAAAATTAAGGGATGTGTCCAAAAGGACTCAGGAGCAAGGTGAAGGGGCTTCCAGTGATGAAATCGAGACCATCCGAGCCACAAGATAAGTAAGAACAATGCTGAATGATAGCCCAAAGAATACATGAAATATCCAATGGTCCATCTGAATATAAGTAAGTAAATAAATAAATAAGAAGTGGATTTCCAGTTAACAAATGTAGAAGGAATGAGCGACATCGAATATTGCCATTAGAGATCACAGAAGTAATGCAGGCAAGATCTTCCACTGCATCTAAAAATCAGGAGGTGAAAGTCTAAGGAGAAGCAGAATGTTCGCAGAGCCTCCAAGTACGACCTTCAAAGCGTGTATTATTTACAAAGGGAAAACTTGTAAGTTTACAGTAGAGAAATCTGGGAGAGAATTCTCCAACCCTGTGATCCAAGAGAGCATCAGAAATCAATCATTCGAGTGACATGGTACCCACCCCCCAAAACAGTGGACTCTCAGAAGGGAATCACAGCACTTCTGTGTTGTTCTTGTAAAATATAGTCATGAGGAAATTCAGGCAAACCCCAAACTGAGGGGTGTTCAACAAAAGAGACGGCCAATACACTTCCAAAGGGTCAGGGTTATGGAAGACAAAAGCTGAGAACGGTCACAGATCGGAGGAGACCAAGAAGACACGGTCCCCAAATGCCATGTGGGCTCCTGCAAGGGATCTTGCACCAGAAAAAGGCCCTGACTAAGAAACCGAAGAAATTCAAGCGAGGTCTGTACATGAGTTAGTGGTGTCTTATTCATGTTAGTTTTGTTCACTGTATTTGGGTTTTGGGAGACATTAATGTGAGGGAAAGCCGGGTGAAAGGTATCTGGGAACTCTCTGTGATATTTCGCAACTTTTCTGTACGTTTCAAATTATTTCAAAGTAAAGAGATTTTTAAAAAGAAGATGGATCAATGGATGGATAGATGGCTTATGTGAGAAATGTATTAAAATGCTAATTGTGGAACTTAGATGGTAGGCATATAGCTGTTCACTGTACTGTTTTTTCTACCTTTCTGCATATTTAAATTAAAAAAAAATAAAATCAAGAACATCCAATTAATGAACTAAATGTAACTTTGACTCTGGCGGTTACTTATTTATTCCTAGCTGAACATAATGTGATGAGATAATGTAATCAGCAATTTGCATGAGTAAAGTGGAATAAAATTATGGTTGATGTTCTATGTGACACGGAGAAGGAAAAACCACATTCTGGAGCTAGGAATCAAAACAATGAAATCCAGACAACAAAGGATCGAGGAAACAACAGCAAGAGGAGAGCACACAAAACCTTAAAAAGGAACAATGGAGTTATTAACAAAAAGGGATCCCTCCTAGTTTTTAGGTCCAGGAATACTCATGAGACTGACAAAATATTCTTGGTGTCCCTTAGTAGAGACAGTGACCCTGTTAAGACGCTCAGACTGCATCCCCCAGTCAAGGCCTATCCCTGGGAGTACAGATCAGCCTTATCAGGCCACTGATTAGAAAACGGAGGAGGTGGCGGAGTCAGCTAGGCCAGGGTCGGTGTAAGTCGGTACAGTTGCCTTATTTAATTGCTAAATAAACTGATCCAATGAATCAGCCCCACAGTAAAATGATGTAACGAGCAATAAATCTGCACTGGTAACCTTTGGTGTTCTGTATGAATGTACGTACTGTAACCCACATATTTATCACCGAGCGCGGGAAACCGTGGGGTTGTAATGGAATACACACATGTTCCTGGGAGACCGAGAATCAAGGGATGAGGAAGGGAAGAAACATGATCTTCATGGTCTAAAGATTCACAGATCAGGAAACATCCTATGAGATAATCCAGAAAGCTTCTGGTTCCCAGTACAGAACAGGAAACGCCAAAGGGCCAATTCAGCCCTAGGAGGATATACATTTAGGGGGAAATTCCAAAACCTGGTCCTCCTGGGAACTCAGAAAGGAATCAGAATCAGAAGGTGGAGGCTTCATCACCTGCTAAATTTATCTGGTTGGAGAACTTGAAAACTTTGTTTGTAATACAGCAGTCAGTTTCAGTGCTAGAGAAATTAAAAATACTTCCACAGTGATGAACGCTCTTCTTTGAACCAGTAGAGTCTAAAACTTGGATATCTCCGTCTAGACCTGATAGACCACACGTGTCAAGAAAGAAATTTGGTCCACAATCACGACGCTTACAAACACCGTATTAGTAACCGTTTCTCTAAGCCATCGTCTTTTCAGGCACATATCAGAATCTTGTGTATGCGTTATTATTCTGTACGTGAAAGGAATGCTTGGTGTTTGAAATCGAATCCTAGGAAGTTAATCATTCTAAATTACGATACATTTTTAAAACTCTAGTATCTAATGTTCATTGAACACTTACAATGTGCCTGGCCCTGTGCTCAGCAACTGGTCATACTAACTCACTTAAGGACACTAACGTCTTCCCAGGATGCTCACTGACCTCAACAGGACATACGGCAGACCTATTGTTTACTGGAAATCCTAGGAGACAGGGTGATGACTACTGAGGATAGCTTTTGAGCCTCCTCCATGGATTTTTTCTTTTCTTTTTTTTGTATACACTGAAGGTGTGCCAAAGGCTGAATTGAAAATTATTGCAGCTGCATTGATCTCCAAATCACCAAGCAGGCCACCGCTCCGGCCAGTACCACACTATTCCTTCGCTGTTCACCAGCATGCTCCAAAAACAGTCCTCCCTCCCACCTTCAGAAATATGCGTCTCAGAAAGAAAAGTCATTTTGTGACAAAGCTGTACTCCTGCAGCCCGGAAAAGGATACAAGACATCACCCATGTATACATTCAGAGATTCCGCAATAAAAATCTGACACACTCAAAGCAAGTTTCAGAGAATACGCTATCTCTTCTGTATTCCACAATTATATTCTAAAAGGGGTAGAAGAGATGAACATTAAACCTTTCAGATAATTTTTTTTTTTTTTAGTAGGATTCTCACTCTGTCACCCAAACTGGAGGGCAGTGGCATGTTCTTGGCCACTGCAGCCTCAACCTGCTGGGCTCAGGTGATCCTTCCACCTCAGCCTTCCAAATAGCTGGAACTACAGGCATGCGCTATCATGCCCGGCTAATTTTTTTATTTACTGTAGAGATGAGACCTCACCAAGTTGCCCAGGCTGGTCTCGAACCCCTGGGTTCACGCAATCCTCTCACCTCGGCCTCCCAAATTACTGGGATTACAGGTTTGAGCTACCGCGCCCGACCTCAGATAATTTTTTTAAAAGGCCAATTCACTCTCATTCTTTTTAAAAATTAGGACAATAAATAAGCACATTTGGTCTGATAGATGTAGCATACCATTTCTCACTGTCTTTCTTATTAAGGTAAAAAAAAAAAACTATGTACATTTAAGAGAACTGATATGTTTTTCTAGTGTTCCTATGATTGGACTACATTCTAATGAAATACAAATTCACCTGCCATTTGACATACAGACTTGAGAGGGCATCTAGTCTACAGGAAAATGATCAAATTTTCCTGAGTACTAAAGCAAGTCCCTGAGAGCTGTTCTCTTTCCCACCCACTGTAACCAACCACAGATCCCAACAGCAGAGCAAATTACTTTATGAATCCAGGAAAAGGAAGATTACTTAGTGTTCAAGCTGTCTGCTTTGACATTTGGACATTTAAAACTCCCTGACTCTTGTTTCCAACTCTAAAATTGAAATATGGACTTTGCAAGGTGCTAGGAGGATTACACAATGTTTGTGCATATACAAAAATAACTTATATGCCATATCTACATAAAAACATTTCATCCTCACCCATATTCTAAATGACAACTGTGTCCCTTCCATTAACTCTCAGCTTCCGGCTCTGCCTCCAAAGCCTGGGCTACCCTACTAGGGGACCGCAGCCTCATTCCAAGGTCACGTCTGCACTCCCCTTTGTGGACCAAGTCTTCGAACATAAGCACATGCAGGTCCACATATAAACATCGCCATATGGTCACTGGCCCTTTCTTCCCACCACAGAAGGTCGGATGGCTGATTCAAGGGTCCATATATTCCCTGCTGGGTTTTTTTTTTTTTTTTTTTTTTGAGTCAGAATCTCACTCTGTCACCCAGGCTGGAGTGCAGTGGCACGCTCACGGCCACCGCAGCCTCAACCTGCTGGACTCAGGTGATCCTTCCACCTCAGCCTTCCAAGTAGCTGGAAGCAAGGGGCGCGCTACCAAGCCCGGCTAACTTTTTGATTTATTGTAGAGACGAGGTCTCACCAAGTTGCCCAGGTTTGTCTCAGACGGCTGGACTCAGGCAATCCTCTAGTCTTGGCTTCCCAAATTGCTGGGATTACAGGCATGAGCCACTCTGCTCAGCTCCCACTGGTTTTTATTTCTGTGCATTCTCTGTCTCCACTGCTCTCCCCTTTGCCTACCCATAAGCCCAAGTATTCCACACCTGAGGAAAACATTGTCATTTACCGACCTCTCTAAATCACTGTGCTCTCTCTCCCACCTGCTGATGTGACTTTTAGCTGCTACATCCTTCTTGACTCCGTCTGCTTCTCTTCTTCTTCGTTGCCAGGACTCTGGTCCAAGCTATCACTATCGCTCACCTGGACTCTGCTACTTTATTCCGAGATGCAAAATGTGACGCTCTCCACACGTTAGCGCTTTCCTAACCGTTCTGTGATCCACCATCCTCGTGATTCAGAAGACCCAGCATGGCTGCCTGCACTGATCTGCTTGATCTGAGTGTGTGAGGCTTTGCACCTGCCTTCCCCGCAGACTAGAGCAGAAGCTCCCCGCCCCACCCCAGACCATGTCCCTCCTGTTCATCCTCCGGGTCTGAGCTCAAATGTCACATCCTCAGGGAGCCTTCTTTGAGCCCCAGAATAGGCACCATGTTTCTTCCCTTTAAGCGCTGACCCGGTTTGTGGCGACACACTTCTTTCGCGTCATTATTTGATCAGTGCCTGCCTCCTCCATGAGCCCCTAAGGTCCATGAGCACAAAGCCCATAAGTCATCTTTGCCCACGCTGTCATCCGCAACAAATCACAATGCCTGGCCCGTCTCAGAAGCTGAGCAAACATTCACGCCGGTTGTCGAATGTTATCCCCCCTGAGAGAGAAGGCTAGACTGGCTGCCCCATCCCTGATCCACCCTCTGCTCGGCACTGATAACTTGCTAACGGTCAACCCAATGTGTTCTTTAATCCGGCCCGACTTCAGCCACCATCTAGCCCTGCTGGCCACGCCCCCTGCTGCTTCCCACGTCCTCCTGACTTCCCGGGTGGATTTCTGCCCTCCTTATCTCCAGGCTCTTCCCATGGCTCCTCTCTGCTTAATCCCGACAGGCTGATCCCCCCACACCCCGAGCTCTGACCTTCCTACTCTTATCTTCCCACTCTACGTCACGAATTTCTTAACCTTTGGATACCTTTAGGAATCTGATCAAAGTTATAGACGCCCTCCGTCATAGCACACCAGATGGAAAGGCGCCGTAAATATCGCCTATAATTTCTGATGGTTATAGAGCCCCGAAGGCCATTAATCTAGGCCATGGTGGATCCCAGGGAAGGACCCCGCTGACCCACTTTTAACTGCCACCCTTGTCTGCTCAGTCTCCATTTCCACCTCGGACTTCTCGTCAACTCAGTTCCTGATTTCAAATATCTCTTTGCTCTCTCTTCCCGGGTGTCTCACAAACACTGTCAACAAAGAACCTTCTTTATTTCCCCAACCTGCTAATTTTTTTTCCCTACTTTCTCTCTCTCTTTAGCTGTTGCCCCGAGCTAGGTATCTATTTTTTAAGAAATTTGTATTATTCCTCCATGGCATCTCTATAATGCCACCCAGGATCCTTCCCACAAAGGAGAAACTTTATTTTCTCGATCTGGTTTTCAAACAGTTTTTCCAAATGCATGAAACATCTTTCCTAAAAAAATAAACCAACTTCAGAACAAAATAATAAATCAATAAAACATATACTAACACTTTAAGAAAAAAAATGAAATCATATAAACAGCCCCCTCGGCCCCGCCAGCCTCTCATACCACCAAGAATGTGCTAAGGCAGTGGTCCTCCACATTTTTGGCATCAGGGACCAGTGTCGTGGCAGCCAATTTTTCCACAGATGGGAGGCCGTGTGAAGCCAAACCTCACCGCTCATGCGACTCTGGGTTTGCAGCCTCTCCCCAGCACTAGCATCACTGCCTCAGCTCTACCTCAGATCAGCAGGCATTAGATTCTAATAAGGAGCGTGCAACCTAGATCCCTTGCATGTGCAGGTCATAATAGGGTTCACACGCCTATGAGAATCTAATGCCGCTGCTGATCTGACAGAAGGCAGAGCTCAGGCGGTCATGCCAGTGATGGGGAGTGGCTGTGAATACAGGTGGAGCGTCCCTCCCTCGCCCACCCACAGCTTATCTCCTGCTGCACAGCCAGGTTCCTAACAGGCCATGGGGGGCGGGGGAGAGAAGGTCGCCCCTTAGCAACCGAGTGACAAGTGGCCTCATCACAAAACAGGGAGGAAAAGAAATGGTCCCAACCTGGGAGCCCGAGGCCCTTCGGCACCCTCATATCCCAATTATTCTCCAAAATAGCATCTTGGCCGCAGCCTGGCTGGCCTTCTCTCTGACACCGTATTTTGTCAAGCTAACACCCAGCTCTGTTCTAGCCATTCCACCAACCTGGCATTCTTCCCCACTCTGTTTTGACTTTTCAGATTCTTCCTCGGGGCCCAGAACAAATGACCTCTAAGTGGAGAGGGTGTCACCAGCCAGTTGCCCCTCTGTCTTTCAAAGCAGAAACCAAGCTCTGCCTCTGCAACAAAGCCTTCCCTCAGTCAGTGATGTCAGCGCATGCTTACCAGGCTTGTATTCTGCATGTGTCCCCTGCAGGGTCTGAATGTACCAGGACAGGGAGGAGGCAGAAAGATGAATAATGTGGCCTCCGATTTAAGATGTTTATAGTCCAGCAGAACAATCTGGAAAATATATATGCTAAAACTGAGTAAAACACTAGGCTAAACTCACAGGTTAATATTACAGTACAAACCCAGGCAAAAAGCCGTTTTTACTTTCTCTGAAATGGCATTTGGTTTGTACTCCTTTGTGGTTTTACAATTCTTGTGTGCTAATCTGTCTCCACAACGAGTCTGGAAACTTTCTGAGGGCAGGAACTTTATTTTACCTGTCTCTCGGGAAGTCTTGAGAACGGCCCTTTGAGTGGAGGAAAGGGACAGCCCAGGGTAGAAGACAAGAGGCCAGAGGTCATCCTATTTACAGAACGAGTTGAGATTTTTTGGAATCAGGATCTTACTCTGTCACTCAGGCTGGAGTGCAATGATACAATCAAGACTCACCACACCCTCAACCTCCCGGGCTCAGGCGAGCCTTCCTCCTCAGCCTCCTAGGTAGCTGGGACTACAGACATATCACCATGTCCAGCTAAATTTTTGATTTCTTGTAGAGACGAGGTCTTGCTATGTTGCCTAGGCTGGTCTTGAACTCTTGGGCCCAAGCAATCCTCCTATCTCAGCTACCCAAAATGCTGGGACTACAGGTGTGAACCACCACACCCGGCCTTGAAACAAGCTTTTATAACTAGCTCTCCTTATCCTTATCATGAAATAGTAGCAAATAATAACGAATCCACATATGACCCATACTCTTTCTTCCCCAAGGAATTAACCATTTATGCGCCAAAGGATACGTAGTGTAATTTTATACAATGACCATTGTCTTGGCCTCCTAAAATCCTGAGTATGAAGCTGAGATTAAATATGTCTTCCACAATCTTTGAGTAGCAGTGGAGAAATACGACTTAGGAAAAATACATCCAAACCTCACCTTTGCTATTCCACAAAAGTGCTAGTGAGATCAGGTCAAGAACGACGTCAGCAAGGTGACATCGAGAAGACATGGCCGAGTCTCTGGCCATCTCACCCTGAACAAGCCCAGTCTCGTCTGATCTTGGAAGTTAAGCAGGGTCAAGCCTGGTTAGCACTTGGATGGGAGGAGTTGTGGCCGGGCTGCAGGGCTGCCTGGCCGTGATGTCTGGCCAGCTGTTACAGTAGGTGGCTCAGGGACGCCTGTGAGTCACATAGGACCAGAGCGGCAGTGCTTGACCAGTACTGTAGGCGCTGAGATCCGGTATTTGCTTTTAGACCGTGGGAGCAAAGACTAACAAGGAAAAGACACCAGAACAGCTGGGAAACCAATTCCCTTCTGGCCTGCATAAAAAGGGGCCTGCCAAGTCATTTTCTGTCCTGGAGGCAGGGGAGGTCTAGGAAGGATGTGTGTTTCTCCGTCCCTCAAATCCATCTCTTTGACCTTCCCTTCAGCCTTACTTACCACTGACCCTCTTGCCTCCTGCTAAAAATGACACAGGCTTTGAGTCTGTCTTGTAACACAAAGCTTGACAAAAATATATGATTGGACAAGCAATATTTTAAAAAGTCGTTTGAGTGTATTTCTTTTCTTCTTCTTCGAAGACTGTATATTCAATAAGTTTGAGATTCAGGATATAGAATAAATTGTTAGCTTGTGGGGGGCCAAGGTGTTCCTTCACCCCCACCAAGACAATTTGATAACTTCACACAACCGTGTCATCTGTAGGGACGAATAAAAATGCATACCTCGCCAACTACGCCTGGGTTGAGAGAATTCTATAAGCCTAAGAGAATGCGAATGAATACTCTCCCCTGTAAGAAACCCAAACACGCTGCTCTGAAATTCACTTCTCTGGCATATTTTGATTTGGTTATTCGGAGAAGCTGTAGGACTGGCTCTGAAAAGCTGTCTTTTTGCCAAAGAAATGTACGTGTCTTTACATTTGTAAGCAAACAGGGGACACAGAGGCTTTCTCTG
>CAUYQG010206906.1:0-10061 GCA_963574415.1 Tarsius wallacei | reverse complement strand
CTCGGTGGCTCAGCCTGTAATCCCGCGCCTTGGGAGGCTGAGGTGAGTGGATTGCCTGAGCCCGCGGGTTCGAGACCCGCCTGGGCAGGCGAAACCTCATCTCTACAATAAATCAAAAAAATCAGCCGGGCGTGGTAGCGTGCGCCTGTAGTTCCGGCTACTCGGAAGGCTGAGGCGGAAGGATCGCTGGAGCCCAGCAGGTCGAGGCTGCGGTAGCCGGGAGCGGCCGCTGCACTCCAATCTGGGCGACGGAGTGAGACGCCAACTCAAAAAAAAAAAAAAAAAAAAAAGAAATGTGTCTGATGTAGTTGGCTAAAATAAAAATAAAAGCAGAAATTAAGAATCCCATGACTCCAAAAGTTAGTTTTTGCAAACTATTAATATTTATCAAAACTGGTTAAAAACAATAAAGACAGAAGGCATAATTTACTAACAGTAAGAAGGAATAAGGAACATCCACAGAGTCTATGAGTGATAAGAAAAAATATGAACTTCATGCTAATAACTTTGACAACTTACATGAAATTGAAAAGTTACTTTAAAAATCAAATTACACAAAATAACACAAAATGAAATTCTCTTTCAAAGAAATCTCCAGTCCTTGATGACTTCAGTGATAAATTATAAAAAATATTTAAAGAAGAAATAAAGCCAATATTACCCAATGCTTTCAGAAAGCTGTGGATGAGGGAACATATCAAAACTTGTCTTAAGAGACCAACATAAGCCTGATAATAAAACTAATGAATTAAAAGAAATAAAAATTATAGGCCAATAACTGTCACACATACTGATAAAAAATTATTAACAATTTATTAGGAAATCAAATCCAGACATATATAAAAAGGATGATACATCACAACCAAGTAAATTTTATCCCAGAAAAGCAAAGGTGGTTTAGTATTTGAAAATTAATCAATATAATTTATCATCTTAACAGAATAAAGTATACAAACCATAGGATCATCACAATACATAAAAAAAAAAAATCTATTTGTGACAATACCTCCCAGCAAATTAGAATTATAAGGAAGTTTTTTCAACCTGATTCAAGGCATCAATAAACCCCAGAAAACAAACAAAAAAACTGCAGTTAACATAATTAATGGTCAAAGACTGAATGCTTTTTCCCTAAATTCAGAAATAAGGCAAAGTTGCCCACTCTCATCACTTCTATTTAATATTGTACCGGTGGGCCTAGCTAGTACAAGAGGACATAAAAATACAACAAAATTCATATAGAAGAAAGGAATAATTAAAGTTATTTTTATTCATAGATAACATGATTATTTATGTAGAAAATTCTAAATGAATTCACAAGAACTACTGGAATTAATAAAGGACTGTCACAAGCACATGGGACATAAAGTCAATCTACAAAATTAATTTATTTCTTTATACTAGCAACCAACAATTGGAAAATCAAATTTTAAAAACTATACCATTTATAATAGAATAGAAAATGTAATACACTTCCAAATGACATATAAAACCTCCATACTGGATACCATAAAATATTGCAGAGAGAAATTAAGAATTATCCCTATGCCCATAGCATACTTTATTATTATCATTTTACAATAAGATTTAAAATAAGATAGATGAAGTCCTCTAAATTTCTTCTTCTTTTTCAAGATTGTTTTGGATCTTGTAGGTCTTTTGTATTTCTTTTTAAATATTAAAATAAATTTTTTAATTTCTACCAAAATGTCTGCTGAAATTTTGAATGGAATAACATTGGCTCTATTAATTACTTTGGGAAGGATTCCTATCTTAACAATATTGAGTTTTCAATACATTAACATTGTATATTTTTGAAATTATTTAGGTCTTCTTTAATTCTTCTCTGCCACATTTTGTTGTTTTCAATGAAAAGGATCCATTTCAATTTTCTTTTTTTCTATGTTTTAATGCCTTTTTCCAACAATGAGATATTCAGCTCTTCAAATCCTTATATTTACCTGTTTGGTCAATTCCTCTGGATATAACCAGTCTCCCAGGACTGCTGCCACACAATGCCACTTGGGCTCTGACATGCTTGCTGAGTTTCCTCTAGTTTGAATATCCTCCTCTTCCTGCTTGACCTTTGATACCACATGCCAAGCCAACCTTTTGCACATATGCTGAAAACTGTGGACTATGCTTGGGCTCTAACATTTCATGCCCTGGTTCCTAAACATGTAGATGTCAACCTTCTTATGTTGTGTTGAGATCTGACTTCTAATACTGGGTCATTTTCATTCAAAACACACACACACACACACACACACACACACACACACACACACACACACACAAACAGCCACCCTCCAGACCCTACAGGACTCTAACACCCTTGAGAGCCCCCACCCTACTCAGCCCCTGATACTTATGCCAGGTCACCATTGCATGGGGACACCTCAATAAATGGCCTTAAGAGGGTATTGTTCTGAAAATGGAAAGGAAGAGAAAAAGACTAGAATGAAAAGGCAGAGCAAGAAGAACTTTAAAAAAAATAGTATTGGGATAATTAGGTAGCCATGTGGAAAGAAACACAATTGATCTCTCCCTCTACCATGTACTATTAAATTTCACTGGGATATTATTTCTTGCAAGCAAAATCGGCAGAAATACAAAAGTTTGGTAACGTACCCTGTTGACAAGGCTGAGAGAAAGCAACGCTTTCATTCATTATTGGTTATATCCAGCAAAATTATACAAGCTTTTATTTTAACTCAGCTGTTCCATTTTTATAATTAGCAACAACACCTAGTAAAATATGAAAACATGTATCACTAGATTACTTACTGCAGCACTCTTTGTAATAGCAAAAGATGAAACCAGCCAAATGCCTGGTAGAATAAGCCTTAGAAGATCTGTGCAATGGAGGACGATACAGTACCACGAGGATGTCAAAGATCACCAAGACCACTAGGAAGGCATCTGCAGGGTATTACATTAGATGTAAAAAGCATACTGGAGAAAAGTGTGTATACTAGGCTGCCTTTTACCTAAGAAAGGGGAAGATGTAAATGTATACATCTACATTTGCTTGTATTTAAAAACCAACGGAAAAAAAATTCAACATGAATAAAAATGGTTATCTATGGGGAAGAGAGGAAATAGAGTGGAAGGGATAAAGATGGAAGGTAGACTTCTTAACATGCATCTTATTAAGTAGATTTGACTTTGGAATCATGCTTATTATTACATAATTATAAACAAAAATTAAATCTAAATAATGAAGTCAAAATGACATGAACGAATCTAACTCTGTATTGAGTTGGTGGTTTTACCAAAAGAGAAAAATTATTTCAAGTGATTTTAAAACACAATGATTTGATAGTATACTCCTTATGGAATATATCCTAAGGACAAAAAGAACAACCACATAATTTTAAACTGTCTTTAATAATCATAGTGTTTATAATATTATTGAGACTGTCATTGTAAACCAATATTTGGATATGTAGGTGTGTGTATGCCCCCCCCACACACACATATTGAATAAAGAAAATCGGTAATTATGTTAATACTGTCAATATTTTCAGTGTATGAGAGAAGTGATACAAACATAAAATAAAGAAAGTACATAAAACCCCGGTGTCTTAAATTGAACTGTAAATATCAGTATAAATTTTATAAGCTCTGGATGCATTTTCTTTTTTAAAAATTACATACTTTTTAAGTTTGTCCCCTGAAAAGTTCTAGAAAAATGACTGATTCAGAGCAAATGTTCATCCCATCTGAACTATAGTTCCTAAATCCCAGTTCCCATAGAATCCAAGAACCAGGGCTCTTTGGAGAAATGGCTGATTTCAGGTATATGGTGGAAAATGTACAAAATAGGTCAGAAACCTCAATCTTGACAATAAAAAGTCATTGAAAATCATTATGGTCATATCAAAACAACTCAAGAAACCAACTTGAATTGGTTCCTACTTGTCTCAAAAAAGTGTTAGTTGAGCCATTAATAAAGATAATAACTGCAATGAATTGACACATATTTAAATTTATGCCCTGAGATTTTTCCAAAGTCCTTTATCAGTGCAAGGAGATTTTTGACAGATTCTCTTGGGTTTTCGAGGTAAAGAATCATGTTGTCTTCAAAGAGGTCTAACTTAACCTCCTTGTTTCCTATTTGGATACCCCTAGTTTACTTCTCTTGTCTGAACACTCTAACTAGGACTTCCAATACTATGTTGAACAGGAGGGAGGAGAGTGGACATACTTGTCTTGTTCCAGTTTTCAGAGGAAATGGTTCCAATTTCTGTCTGTTTAGCAGTATGTTGGCTGTGGGTTTCTCGTAGTTGTCTCTTACTACTTTGTGGTATGTTCCATCTATGCCTAAATGTTCGAGGGCTTTCATCAAGAAGGTGTGCTGGATTTTTTTCAAAAGCTTTTCCTGAATCTAATGATATAGTCATGTGTTTTTTGTTTTTACATCTGTTGATGTATTTAATTATGTTTATGGTCTTGAGGATATTGAACCACCCTCCATCCTGTGGATGAAGCCTACTTGGTCATGACTAATGATTTTTGAGATGTGTTGTTGAATTCAGTTTGCTAGAATCTTGTTGAGAATTTTGACATCTATGTTCATCCAGGGTTTTGGTCTGTAGTTTTCTTTTTTTGTTGGATCTTTGACAGCCAAATTCTTATACACCAACAATAAACAAACAGAAACCTAAATAGAAAGCACAATCCCATTCACAATATCCAGAAAAAAAAATCAAATACCTTGGCATCTTCCTAACTAGAGAAGTGAAAGACCTTTACAACAAAAACTACAAAAATTGCTCAAAGAAATCAAAGATGACACAAACAAATGGAAAAATATTCCATGCCCATTTATTGGAAGAATCAACATTGTTAAGATGTCCATCCTACCCAAGGCAATCTACAGATTTAACGCAATACCCATTAAATTACCAGCAGCATTCTTCTCAGACCTAGAAATGACAATACAGGAATTCATATGGAAATACAAATGACCACAAATAACCAAAACAATCCTCAGCAAACACATGGAACCAACCATGCTGCCCATTGAAAGAGGACTGGACTAAAAAAAAAATGTGGTACATATACATGATGGAATATTATGCAGCCATAAAGAAGAACAAAATTATGAACTTCGCAGCAACTTGGATGGACTTAGAGTCTATAATAATGAGTGATCTATCACAGAAACAAGAACGGAGTATCACATTCTCACTCATAAGTGGACCTTGAGCAACTATCATAATACTATAAGAAAGGGAATGGCAGTAGTGGGAGATTGCAGGGGTTGGGGACACACCTCATCAACAAGGGTACCTGCATAATGAACATTTGTATACCTAACCCTGAATCGTACCCCACATATTTAAAATAAAAAATTTAAAAAAATCTATGAGTCCTTAATGATTCATTAAAAAAACAAAACAAAATAAAATTCACTGATCATCATTGGAAGATGCTAGGGTACCAATCATTCTGGTAACAGATTAAGAAGGGGAAAAATATTTTGCAATTTGTATGCAAACTAATAACTAAGAGTAACCAAATATACACACACACACATTTATTTTCTGTTGATGAGAGAATGTTCTTTGTGAAAGAACTCCAGGTGATAAATCAGAAAGAATGGTAGAATTAGGTTATCAACATTTTACAACCCCTGATGAAAACTAGATCTAAGCGAGGAACATCAATGACTATTAATATCATTGGTGAAAAGCTAGTGAAAAACTTTATAGTGGGTAGCTCAGGTTGACAACAATGGAATCTACTCATTAATTTTAACATAACAAAAAAGAGAGACAATCAAACAGTAAGTGCCTCCTGATGCAATGCAAAAGGCGATATAAAATCCCCACTATGAAATATTCTTGCCAAATATGAAACCTGATCTCTATCAAGTACTGTACTAGAAATCCATGGTCAAGAGAGCATGTTAAACAACACTCCAACCACATATCAATGAAATCCCCTGTGTGGAAGACTGTACAGAACGAATAAAACACTTTCTTCAAAAGATAAATTGTAAATAAAAATACAAAAGAGAGGAAACTATGGATTAAGAAAGGCATAAGGGATATATCAACCAATGTAAGATGTGTACTTTGATAAAACAAACACCAACCAACCATCTGGCCATAACAACATTTATATGACATGTTGGGAAATCTGAACACTGACTGGATATTTGAAGATTCACAGGACTTATAATAATTTTCCAGATGTTATAATGGTGTTATGGTTATGTTAAAAAAAATCCTTATAATTTAGGATTGACACATT
This sequence comes from Tarsius wallacei, assembly GCA_963574415.1. Lineage (NCBI taxonomy): Eukaryota > Metazoa > Chordata > Mammalia > Primates > Tarsiidae > Tarsius > Tarsius wallacei. The sequence continues at coordinate 3,797 of CAUYQG010206906.1, read as the reverse complement.
TATGGATGAAGTTCCACAATAGCTGTGATTTGCTTCAAAATAATCTAACTTTGGGCGGAAAATCGTGGAGGTATAGATGAGCCAAGAGTTGCCACATGTTTAAAACTATTGGAGCTTGAGTGAGGGTACATGGAACTCATTGTACTGTTCATTTTATTTTTGTATTTGTTTGGAATTTTCCATTGCAAATAACAACAACAAACTCTAGGATGCTAGATACAATCATGTTCGATATTTTTATTGACTTTTATCCTTTTATTATTAACTTGCCTATTCTAAAACCAAAGGGATGTTTTTTTTTGGGGGTTGAAGTTTCACTCCATTGCCCAGGCTGGAGTGCCACGCCCAGCTAATTTTTAATTTATTGTAGAGAAGAGCTCTCAGCAAGTTGCCCGGACTGGTTTTGAACCCACAAGCTCAAGCAATCCAATCTCCTCGGCCTCCCAAAGTGCTGGGATTACAGGCTAAGCCACCGAGCCTGGCCAAGAGATTCTTTAGGGGGTATTTTGAGAGCACCGCATAACAGGTGACCCCCACTAAAGTTTAGCTTTCTTATCTTTTTCTCAGTGAGCTAAAAACTTGTCTCAATGATTAACACACACTTAATTAACGCCAATACATTCTAGTGTAAGCTGGGCTCGGTGGCTCAGCCTGTAATCCCGTGCTTGGGAGGCTGAGGTGAGTGGATTGTCTGAGCCCGAGGGTTCGAGACCCGCCTGGGCAACTTGGTGAGACCTCATCTCCGCAATAAATAAAAAATCAGCCGGGCGTGGTAGCGCACGCCTGTAATTCCGGCTACTTGGAAGGCTGAGGCGGAAGGATTACCGGAGCCCAGCAGTTCGAGGCTGTGGTGGCCGGGAGCGGCCACTGCACTCCAGTATGGGTGACAGAGTGAGACTCCAACTCAAAAACAACAACAACAAAAAAAACTTTCTAGTGTAGCACCAAGAAAGCACCTTTCCCCCTCAATGTTTAGAATTTTATCTCAGTTACCATTCTCTCTTCATAAACATAAAACTTGTCCTCACAAGTCAACACCGGCTTTGTCTATCTGTGGTTGCTCATATGTCACAGGGTCCCTCTTTTTATGCATGCAATGTATTTGACAAAAATTCATAAATGGTTTATAAAATGCTTGCTCTGTATCCTAGACTGACACGGTACTTTAGGGAATGCGGAATAAGCCAAAATGGCAGTCCTTCTCTTTGAGGAGGAAATGGCACGGGTGAAGTGTTTGGCTCACTGTAGAAGAGCTACAGAGTTTGACATCCTTCTCTTGTAATGTCCCACTGCTGTTCAAAAGAGTAGGCTACGCGGTCCTGGGACAGAGAAAACAGCTCTTATTTCTTGTTATTGCTATCACCACACATAGTATTGCAGTAAGTTAAAAAAAAAAAAGGTTGGGGGTATTGACCATGAGTGTATCTAGCATCCTTGACTCTCCTCCTCCCCAATCCTGGCTGTTCTACTCATTGTTTCAGTGAATATCCCTATTATGGAGACCTATTCAGCTCATCTTAGGGGGAGTTGAGTTAAGGCTTAGAAGTATTTATGGGAATGATTTTTTTTGATGAGTCATTACCAAACAAATACAAGTTTTCCTACTGTGAAGTAGACAAGGTACTCAGAGTACAGTGATACAATGGAGAAGAAAACAGACATAGTGTTTACCATTCTGTAGCTTATGGTACTGTGGATAAGTCAGATATTTCTCAAATGACCACACACAAATGCATACACACAATTGAAACCTGTGACAAGTACTTTGAGAAAAGTATGGATCTTTTTTGGGGAATGTATAACAAGGAGACCCAACTTTCCTAAGCAGCTGGCTGAGATCTGAAGGCTGACTAGGACTTAACTGAGAAGGTGGGATTGTGCAGTGATTGGGGTGTCGCTGGGGTGTAGCTGGGGCAGCGCTATGTACAGATATTTAAGAGCATTCAGGATGGAGGGAACAGACTGTGTGAAGATGCTGAGGTGGAGAACAAGGGCAGAGTGTCCACTGATGCCATTTCAGGCATTGCAAGAGGCAAATTATAGGCAAACTCCAATCATCTGGGAAACAGACTCTGATCCTAATACAAAGGTACCATCTCAACTTGCCTATTAAATATAACCAGAGATGAGGGACTGTTGTGGGCTGGTGAGCAGATTGGGGTTACAAGAGAAGAAGATGGAGTTCTCAGAGGGCAGGGCACAGCCAGGGTGTGCTTTTTACTCATCTCTTATTTTTCCTTTTGGATCTGCAAATTGCAGGTGAGGTAACCAACCTCTGAAACCCTCTGATTCAGCTAATTACCATCTTGGGGAGAAGCAGGGTGCTCCAAGTTGACAAATAACAAAGTCACTATTCTTTTAGTAGAAGACAAGAGATGATGATTTTTTTGAAGCCACCAAAACATATTTTACATCCAAATCAAAATAGAAAAAAGGAATTTCGGAGCTATCCCAAGCATTTGGAAAAAAATCAGGTTAAGGTAAGGAGGGAAGACAGGGCCAAAACCCCCTCTAGGAAGCCAGCATTTATATTGTGTCTTTGAACAAATGAATGCATGGACACTGTGCTTAATGCTTTATATGTGTATATAATATCTATATTGCATCTATATGTACAATATGTGTACATATTATGTGTAGCACATATACATACTAGATCTGGCAATTAAATTCATGAACTCATCCCAGAATAAGTACCACATACTTCATTGCTGATTATCACTACAGTCACCTTCAAAATACTCCCCTTGGGAAGCTATGCACCAATGCTAGTACCTAGTCCACATGTCAAAGCAATTTCGGAATTCTTTTTCTGGAATAGCCATCTGAGCTGTTGTTGTATTATACTTGATGTTCTGTCATCAAAATATCTTCCTTTCAACATTTCCTTTATCTTTGGGTAAAGGAAAAAGTCATTGGGGGGCAGATCACGTGAGTAGGGAGAGTGTTCCAATACAGCTATTTGTTTACTGGAGAAGAACACCCTCTTGGACAGTGCTGTGTGAGCTTGTGCATTGTCATGATGCAAAGGCTCCTTCGGGACCATTTTTGCACACACCTTTCTCATGCCAAGATTTTCAGTTAAGATTTCCCTGTTTCTCTATTCATGTTTATTTGGTTTGCTATGCTTCTTATAGTCAGCCTATGATTTTGGTACACAATTCAACAATTTTTGCATGTTTTCATCAGTTCTGCTCGTTACTGAACGCCCTGACCTTTCTTCATCAGTGATGCTTTCAGTCCCCTGAAAAAATGTTTAATCCATTTGTACACTGCCATTTTCTTCATGACATTATCCCCATAAACTTGGACTAACATTTTTCTGATTTCACTTTCACTCTTGCTAAGTGAAACAAGAAATTTAATGTTTGTTTGTTGCTTTAATCAACCTAGATATTCTCGCGATGACAGCTCTGATGGCCATTCCAGAAAAATAATTCCAAAATTGAAAGGTGGACTAGGCGCTGGTGTCAGTGCATGGCTTCCCAAGGGGAGTATTTCGTTGTTTTTTTTTGTTTTTTTTGAGTTGGAGTCTCACTCTGTCGCCCAGACTGGAGTGCAGTGGCCGCTCCCAGCCACCGCAGCCTCGACCTGCTGGGCTCCGGCGATCCTTCCGCCTCGGCCTTCCAAGTAGCTGGAACTACAGGCGCGTGCTACCACGCCCGGCTAATTTTTTGATTTATTGTAGAGATGAGGTCTCGCTTGCCCAAGCGGGTCTCGAACCCGCGGGCTCAGGCAATCCACTCACCTCAGCCTCCCAAAGGCGCGGGATTACAGGCTGAGCCACCGAGCCCGGC
>CAUYQG010206905.1:0-11747 GCA_963574415.1 Tarsius wallacei | reverse complement strand
TGATGTCTTAGGCCTTGTAAATTCCCTTTACTCTAGGCAAGTTTGATTGCCGCTGTGAGATACCTGGGATACCTGGCACCCAGGAAGTCTGTTCCTGAAAAGACAAAGTCGGCAAAGTTAATTTTACCTAAAGTGTGCATTTCTCCAAAAGCATAGCTTCTACTTTCTCATCATTGTGTCAGGGTTTCAGAACAAGATGAAAAATGGCTTTCTGCCCTCGGTCCTTTCAAGTAGGAGATGGATAAGGGGTGCCAGTAGGAACAGGATGGAACTAAGTACCCTTGAATACCGAGCAAAGGAGGGCACTCTTTAGCATGAAGAGAGAAGCTGTGACATGGTTTGGCAGGGGAGAGTGTGAGCTAATCTGAATGCTGGTTACCCCTTGCAGCAAGATGAAAAACGGTGGGACAGGAGGACTAGAGACAGAAGACAGTGGGTGAGGTGGTCAGTGCCTGAGCTAGACCTGGAGACAACAAGAGAGGAGGAAGTGGAGTGCATGTCAGGTCTTGGCAACCCACTAAGCGCGAAAATGGAGGCTGAAGGAAGAGTTAGAGACGTCAAGGTCAGCAAGGTCACAGACTTGCTTGTGAACCTGTCAGCTGGCGTAATTTTCAGTAGGAAAGATCCTAACATTTTCCTAAATGTCAAATCCAACCAAATAAAGTCTAAAAAAAGACTGTGCTTCGGATCACGGTTGATATTGAGAGTGCAAATATCAAAGTGTGCATTTTAAAAGAGACTAGAAGCACAAAGAGAAGTTTGTTCCTGGCCCCCCTCATGCCCACAGTGACCTTGCTGGCCTGCAGAAATCCTCCCAGGTCCTTAGCCCCTCCCAGGAAGACTCCTTTTAAAACTGTCACACCCACTGATAGACAGCTCAATAGTTCGCAGAATAAAACTCCTTATTCCAAAATGAGTCAAAGGAACGGTGAGCAGAACAATTCTGCAAGTTTTTTCCCTTTGGTATAAACTGGAAAAGAAGTCATTATCATCTCAATAGTTGAATTAATTAGCTTTCACTCTGAAATGGCAACACAATATTATCCCTATGTCATTTAAATATGGGTACCTATACTGTGTTTATACTTATGCAAATCGATGCATACACATTCCTCTGCCTTTATCTTGCTCTTTGTTGTGCATATTCAACGTTGCTCATATCAGAAAAGTCATTTGAAAATGAATGGAAAGGAAATTCGCTGAGGAACAGAGCCTTCCTGGTCATAAAAGATGAGGAGACAGGGCTGGCACTGTATGTGGGGAACGCAGCACCGGGGATCCCCGGGGTGGCCGGTGAGTAGAATGGTATTTTTCTTTGTTGTTTTTTTTTGTTTTTTTTTTTTGAGTTGGAGTCACACTCTGTCGCCAGGCTGGAGTGCAGTGGCACACTCACGGCCATCCCAGCGTCGACCTGCTGGGCTCCGGTGATCCTTCTGCCTCAGCCTTCCAAGTAGCCGGAACTACAGGCACATGCTACCACACCCGGCTAATTTTTGATTTATTGTAGAGACGAGGTCTCGCCAAGTTGCCTGGGCTGGTCTCAAACCTGTGGACTCAGGCAATCCATTCACCTTGGTCTTCCAAAGTGCTGGGATCACCGGCTGAGCCACTGAGCCCAGCCTAGAATGATACTTTTACATGGATCTTTCCGTCTTGTAGAAAATTGCACACCTGCTTTTCTGCTTCTTGATACCAGAGGCACCCACATACCACACCCAAGTCCCAAGTCACTGCACATTCACGAATGTGCACATCTACACACCAGACCCCGGTGCCTGATGCTGGTAGCCACTGGCAGCAGGTTGCCCATCCCCTTAAAATCAATAAAACACTGGGTGATGTTTTACAACTTTAAGGGTCTCCAAGCTTTCAAAATAGCAACAAACACACAAAGCTGGTAACTTAACCCTGATAGCCTCGATTCAGATACGGCTCTTACCTCTTCACGATGCGGTCCTTCCAGGAAGGGGTCTGCTTGAGACCTGACTCTCTCCAGGGCTGAGGCAGGGCCTTCTCCCAGTGAAATGCCCTTCCTACCCTTTGACCTTAGGGTCACATGCGCTCACTGTTTGACAAAACGTTTAGTAAAGGGTGAGGTGTTCTAAAGGGGTAGAAAGCGGAAAACCGCCAACACCCTCATCCCTACCAGGGGCTGCTGGGAGGATGGGGGTGGGGTTAGGATGCTCCGTGGTAGCTGGGCTTCCCACGCTTCAAGGACCACTTAGATCCCAGGGAGGAAGACCCCCAGGAACTAGGGGTTCCCAGCAATCAGTCCGCCCTCTCGCGTCCACCCTGGGTCCCTGGGCTCCTGGCAGTTGAATCCCATCCACAGAGGTACCTGTGGATGGCTTGCAGCTGCCAGGGCCCAGGTGAATTTGTTTACTCTGTAGGCTCAAGCCCTGACCCTCTGAACTGCTGCTTAAATGCCGGTTTTCAAGTTTTTCCTTATGTTTGTAACTCTTTTCACTCTATTGTCCTGGCTTTAGGAAGTTTCTGTTCGTCATCTCTTCCATATTTACATGTTGTTATATATTTACTCTCAACATTGTTTCTTGTTTAAGTCTGATCTTTATTATCTTGAGCTTGTCTTGCCTCACTGTCCTTTTATTTGAAATATCAATTCATATCCACTGGGAACCATCCTTTTACCATTTTACTCTTCTGTGTGTTCTTTCAGATACAAGTTAATTGATTGTATATTTTTACATTTTTTTGTTTACTGGTGACCTTTTTTGTCTATTTTGGCTCAGTTATGTAAACTCTTTTTCCACTTTTGCTTTAAAGTGGTGACTATGAGGAAAGGAATTTTGTCTGATTTGCTTTCCTACCGTGTCACGCCTGTGTTCAGAATAGCGCCTGACATGTAAGTTGGTTCTTAATAATATTTGCTGAATGAAGAGTTGAATTAATTAATTAACAGGAAGAGGGAGAGTTTTGAAGGCAATGTAGGAGTCAAACAGGAGAGGCTGGATGAACAGAGGAATAACAATGGTAAAATAAAAATTCAAGCCGGGCTCGGTGGCTCAGCCTGTAATCCCACACCTTGGGAGGCTGAGGTGAGTGGATTGCCTGAGCCCGTGGGTTCCAGACCCGCCTGGGCAGGCGAGACCTCATCTCTACAATAAATCAAAAAATCAGCCGGGCGTGGTAGCACGCGCCTGTAGTTCCAACTACTCGGAAGGCTGAGGCGGAAGATCGCTGGAGCCAGCAGGTCGAGGCTGCGGTGGCCGGGAGCGGCCACTGCACTCCAGTCTGGGCGACGGAGTGAGACTCCAACTCAAAAAAAAGAAAAAAAAAAAAAAGAAAAATTCACCAATAGAGTAACAATAGCTAAAGCTTACTGAGCACTGAGTGCCAGGCACAGAGCTAGATGTTTAAAAAAAATGTTTTGGCCGGGCTTGGTGGCTCAGCCTGTAATCCCAGCAGTTTGGGAGGCCGGGGTAAGTGAATTGCCTGAGCCTGCTGATTTGAGACCAGTCCAGGTAACTTGGTGAGACCTTGTCTCTACAATAAATCAAAAAAAAAAAAAAAGTCAGGCATGGTAGCGCGCGACTGTATTTTGGGTTACTTGGAAGGTTGAGGCAGGAGGATCGCCGGAGCCCAGCAGGTCGAGGTTGCGGTGGCTGGGAATGTGCCACTGCACTCCAGTCTGGGCGACAGAGTGAGACTACAACTAAAAAAAAAAAAAGTGTTTCACCCGGCATGGTAGCTCACACCTGTAATATCAATACTTTGAGAAGTGGAGGTGACAGGATTGCCAGAGCCCAAGAGTTCGAGACCAGCCTGAGCAACTTGGTAAGACCTCAACTCTACAATAAACCAAAAAAAGGAGCTGGATGTGGTGGCATGTGCCTGTGGTTTCAGCTACTTGGAAATCTGAGGCAGAAGGATTGCCTGAGCCCAACAGGTCAAGGCTGCAGTGGCCATGACTGTGCCACTGTACTCCAGCTTAGGTGACAGTGATACTCTGACTAAAAAAAAAGTTTCATATTTTTCTTCACAATAACCCAATGATAGTAACAATGTTAGCAGACATTTATTGAGGATTTACCTCGGGGAAGAACTGTTAAAAGCTTTATACGTATTACCTTATATAACTCTCGTGACAACCTGTAGATGGCAATCTCAAAGCATTGTCCTGAAGATTACACGCGATGATAGGCAAAGCCCCCAGAACAGTACCTACCAAGGTAATGACTTGACATAGGTCATCTACCATTGTCACCATCACCATCATCACCCCTATCACCTCCTCCTCCGCCTCCCCCATAATCTTTTTTTTTTTGAGTTATCAGCCTCATATTACAAGTGAGGAATCAAAAGCTCAGAGAACTTCTGTGACTAAGGCCAGCTGAGAAGGGAATCAGCTGGGATTGGAATCTAAGTAGTTGGCCTGCAGAGTCCTACTCTTCCCATGATTTTTATAACACTTATTGCAAAAAGCTCCCAACGCGGTGGAGTAGTTTGGAACCCCCCCTTGGGTCATATTCTCAGAGAATGTGGCATGTAGAGTTCATGAAGGTCATCATCACACTTGGTAAAATCAGACCTCAATTGATCTCAAATAAGATTTCAATAAGTTTGGGTCGGGTACCTCAGTTTTCCCAAGTGTCCATACACAAAGGATCCTTTGGAAACACCGTGCAATCAGAATTGTTTCCATAATTTGGAAAGCTTTCCTAAAACTTCACAGTTAAGTCTAATGCTGGTTCACTATCTTAGATAAAAATATATTCAGAGGGACATGAAGGTCATCTATTTATTCAGACAGTGCCTTTTAAGAATTCTACCCTTCTTTCTCTGATGTGTGTAGACGCTCCTGGTATTGAAACAAATGTGACAGACACTGACCTATTTGGAAATGCAGTCATTTGAAATTTCCAGTCAGACGCAAATCAGTATTGTTGAATAAGGTTTGAGGTTTGAGTCACAATTCATTCAGATATTAGCACATTTCCATATGCGGCACTGATAACTGAGGAGAAAGAAAGCTCTCAATTTGATCCTAGTGCCAAGCAAATGGCCTCACGTCACTCCATGTTACCCTTATATTCTGCAGATATTACTTCTTTAAAAAAATGAAAAACCTCAATTTTTCTTATCGATGCCATAAATGCTTATGAAAAAACTCTCAGAAAAATTAAAATGTTTAGAATGGAACCAGATATAAAGATTGATGGAATCAGGAAATTTAACCATGATCTCTGTCTTGTTTCTGAGTTTCTTTTTTTTTTTTCTCGAGTCAGAGTTTCACTCTGTCACCCAAGTTGGAGCCCTGTGGCACGCTCCCAGCCACCCCAGGGCTCTGGCCACCTGCTGGGCTCTGGCTACCCTTCCACCTCAGCCTTCCAAGTAGCTGGAACTACAGGCATGCGCTACCATGCCCGGCTAATTTTTTGGTCTATTGTAGAGACAAGGTCTCACTCAGTTGCTGGGGCTGGTCTCGAAGCCACTGGCTCAGGCAATCCACTCGCCTCGGCCTCCCAAAGTGCTGGGATTACAGGCTCAGCCACCAAGCCCGGCCCGTTTCTGAGTTTCTTAGGAACTTCTTTTGTTTTCTGTTTGTTTGTTTTCAGTATCACAGGTCTGACAGGTCCATAGTGAATTTCTCAAGTAAGAGAACTGGCAAGATCTTTACATTTCATACTGTATTCAGCCCTCACAAAGCCCCTGTGGAGTGGGTGAGTACTGCATAGACTAAGAATGGGCTGGCTTCGCGTCCACTGCACCTGCTTCTAGTCTAGTGCACACTCTGTACCATGGAGCCAGGAAGGCAGAACACAGCTTGTCCCAGACTCCTTGATGCTCACGTGATGGCCATGACTTAGCTCTGCTTTGGAGGTGCCCTTGTAAGAGGCATTTCAGAGGGAGATGGAGGCTGGAGCTGAGCTTCTGGGGTTCCTGTGTTGCCCCTGTCAGGCAGGGTCGTGGGTTCTGCTGTGGAAGCCTGGTGGTGTGCAGTTGCTGGCTTCAAGGGTGCTGAAGGCAGCGTGCAGGATATACACTGCTAGGTGCAGGTTTCACCTGCAAGCCACAGCCCTGGAGCTTCTGGACTCCTAGATGACAGTTGAGGTGGTGTCTTTGGAGCCAACAATCTGTGGTGACTTCTGAGTCCTCCTCTTCTTACTTGTAGCAGAATAGCAACTGCCCAGCAGGCCAGTCTTACAGTCTGGCCCCAAGCATCTCCAGAGGCTCAGCACAGGAATGTTGATTTCTGTTTAATTTCACTGAACTCTGACAGATAAATATCAGGTAGCTTGCTTATTTAGTCAAGGAGTTCAGAGCCTAGACTCAATGTGAGCTTGTCAGAAGCCAAAGCCCACAGTCCCTCTGAAGGAAAGTTACAGAGTGAAATCGCTTTGTGCCCACTGAGCACAGGGGACAAAGCTGGCTGGGTGGCTCTCCCACGGCCCGCCTGTCACAGGGCGCTGGCTCTTCTGCGTGACCTCTACCCTGCTCCGTCCTCTTCCCTTGGCTTTTCTGGAAGCCCTTTATCCTTTCTCTACTCACGAGGCTGGGACCATTTTCATGTGCTTTCTTGAGGGAACACCTAAAGGGCACACCGGAGCCCCCAAATCCCCAAAACTAGACCATTTTTCCTCAAGGTACCGAGCTCGGTCCCTCCCACGCTCTTGTCTCCAGATGGAAACCCGGGGTGGGGGTGGAGGGGTGACAGAAACTCCACATCGTGTGAGATCCTAGAGTAAAGGAATGCTTGTGCCCTTCCCTGGGTAGACAGGAGGCTCTCAGGGTTCCCTGCGTCCTGTGGCCTAGCGGGGGTGAATGGCCGTGTGCCTTCTCTGGGCTTCCCGCCCAGCACTGGGGCAACCCCGGGAACCTCCCACCTGGGCTGAGTGAAGCAGAGAGGGCCAGACACCAAGGAGTGTTCTCAGGATGCCACGATGCCGCCCCAGGGACCCTTCCCACTGGTTACTGAAGACCAGACAGGACAACTCCCCATGAGATGTCAGACTGTGTCATCAGCTCTGGGTCCAACCCCTCCACAACACTGCGTGAATCCTAGTACTTGGATAAAACCCTGAGAAAGTCTGGCAGGGGTGAGTGGAATAATCCTGAAAGGAAGGAAATACTGTTCCCACCAGCCCTTGAGGTTGAATTAAATCCGACTATGCAAAATAGGGCTACGGTTCTTACGCCCGTGGGCTGTGGGTTGGGTGTTGGGCTCCCTTGCCATGCACGTCTCTGGTTACTTCATATACTGGCCCCCAGGAGTCACTGGCTGAGAGCAGGGGTCAGCACACTACAGCCGGCCCACTGCCTGTTTTTCATTTTCCTGCCTGTTTTGCGAGTAATATTTGTCGCAATGCTCCACACCCGTCCTGCACACGCCATCCTGCTCGTGGCTACCGGCGAGCCACATGGCAATGCTGAGCCATTGCAACAGAGGACCCTGTGGTGCAAAGTCTCAATTACTGTCTGGCTCTTCACATAAAAAGTGTGCCAACCCTCAAGGTAGAACATGGATCCTGGCTGACTCCACCTCGTCCCCATCCCGGCACACTTGTTTCTTTTGCTGACACCATGAGGGAAAGGTCTCACTTCAAATCAGTGAAAGAATTGCCTTTCTCTGCCCTTGAAATTGCTCTTATGTCCAAATCTAATTTCCCCTTTCTAAACTTCCTTAAAGAGGTGCTCTCTTCTGACTGTTTTCTCTTTCCCCTTGCTCTCTGTGACCTTGTACTTCCTTGGTGGCCTCCTGCCTTGGCTTCTTCTATTCAGTCTTCTTTATGGTCATCTCTCTCCCTGCCTGGCTATAAGGTTGGTGTTTTCTAGGGTTGTCCTTGGCCCACTGGTCTCAATCCATTCACCCTGTCATGTCCCAGGATTCTGCTCAGAAGGACAAGTTTCACCATAGAGTCCACATCTCAGGAGGTGAGCCGTCCCAGGCTACTGACTTTACAGGTTTATTCCCCTGGCCTAGACAATACTGATACCTTGATACCTAAATGGGGCATTTGATTTTCCAATTTTTTATTCAGCACTTGATTTTCTTCCTTTGAATTAATCAATATTAGCCTTGAACAAATAGCTGAAGAGTAGAATGATCACTTAGCAAGCAAGCAATAAAAGGCATTGTCGCCTAATGGTCAATCATACAGGCTCTGGAGTTAGATCAGAAGCTGCAGATTTGAAGCTCTTGTGTGCTGTGACACTTAGGGTAAGTCAATCAACTTCTTATGCCTCAGTTTCCTCTTCTACAAAATGAGCATAATTTATAACATGGATGCTCAACATCACTAATCATCAGGGAAATGAAAGTCAAAACTACAATGAGTTATCACCTCACTTCATTTACAATGGCACTATTCAAAAGTCAAAAGATAACAAGTGTGGTCGAGGATGTGGAAAAAAGGAACCCTTGCATGCTGTTGGTGGTGGGAATGTGAATTAGGATACCCATTATGGAAAATAGTATGGAGTTTTATTTTTAAAAATTAAAGATAGAATTGCCCTATGATCCAGCAATCCCACTACTGGGTACATATCCAAAGGAAATGAAATCAGTATGTCAAAGAGGTATCTGCACTCCTATGTTTATTACAGTACTATTCATAATAGCCAAGAAGTGGAATTATACTAAATGTTCATGAGTGGATGAATAGGTAAAGAAAATGTGGTATATGTACACACCTTGGAATACTATTCAGCCATGAAAAGAATGAAACCCTGTCATTTGCAGTGACACTGGTGAACTTGAAGGACATCATGTTAAGTGCAATAAGTAAGGCACAGAAAGACAAATACCGCATAATCTCAGTCATATGTGGAATTTAAAAAGTTGTTCCCATAGAAGTAGAGGGTGAAATAGTGATTATCAGAGGATAAGGAGGGTGGACGGTGGGAACAGAGATTGATCAGTGGGTACAAGGTTACAGTTAGATACGAGGAGTAAGTTCTGATATTCTGTGGCACAGTAGGATGACTAGCATTAGCAATAACATGTATTTCAAAATAGCTAGAAGAAAAGTTTTTAAATATTCTCATCATAAAGAAATGATAAATGTTTAAGGGGATAGATATGCTAGTTGCATTAATTTAATCACTACAGAAGGTATGCATGCATCAAAACATGGTGTACCTCATATGTACAATTATTATGTCAATCACAAATTTGAAAAAAATAAAATGGGCATATAGTATGAGAACAAATAAGTTTACTACTGAAGTATAATAAATATATCACATAAGCTATTAGCACTGACCTCTTTAAATCTCAGCTTCTTTTGAAATTAAATGCTTGATTCTCAGGAAAATGGTGGTGGAGCCAGTCAGACTAAGTGAGTCCCAGTGTGAGTGAGTGAGTCTATGGAGAATTTTGCAGACATGTCGGTTTGTAAGTGGGCATGTGAGTGGTTGACTGGGTAGCGGCTCTGGAACAAGTGACCAGGACTCTCCTGGTGAAGCAGCTGGTGCTGCAGCTCCTCTCCTTGGTCCTTGGCACTCCCTGGGGTGCAGAAGCCAAGAACCATTTTTTTAAAACTCAGTAAAGCCCTTCCCAGGAAGAAGCTGTCAAGAAAGACTGATGGCTCCAGGCTCTGCCTCACCATTGCAGCCCCTGACTGAACACTGGCAGCAAGGGCTGCAGAAGGAGCACAGTGAGGGAGCCCAGAGGCAGAGCTTCACTGGAAAAGATGAAAGAGGCACCCTGCCACCATCTTGAAAAGCGAGCAGGAAAGTGCTCCAACTTGCTCACCATGGAGTGACAGACCCGGGGTTGATTGTGACCCAGAGGGAATATCCTGAAAGCACAAACTCTAAGGGGACAAGACAAGTGATGAGTCTCAGGTGCCCCCACCCCCTACACTGATTCAGCTGTGGGACAAAGGATGTGGCCAGAAAAGGACAACAAAGACCTCCAAAGAGATCAGCGAGATAGCAAAGCTTCCTACCCACAGCCTTATTTCAAAATAGAACAAATTCAGAGTCCTGATCAGGGAAGAATAGAGGGCTGAGCAAACATCAGAAGGGAAAGCCTCTCCCACTGTCACAGAATAATGGAACTAAGGAGAAAAGAAAGAGATCTGTCACAAATGAAAAATCAATAGAGAAACACAGGTAGTTCCAGTGTTACAAAGAGAAAATGCCTGAAAAATCAGACCTCAGAATCCAAACAGTGGAAGTCACCAACTACTGGCCTCAGAATACAACAGGGATTAGAGAATGGATAGAAAAAGTGAATAATACTCAAGAAAGACAAGATGCAACACTGAAAGAACTTGTAACAGAGATTTTGGCCATAAAAAATTTCATCCAGGAAATAAATAATAAGATGACAAGCATGGAAAGCAGAGTTAATCAAACAGAAGAAAGAATCTCAGAACTTGAAGACCAAAACATGGAATTAACCCAATCTGTAAAAAACATAGAAAGAAAACTCAGAAAGAAAGAACAAAGCCTCCAAAAGATGTGCTATTATATCAAGAGGTCGAACCTACAACTGATTAGTATACCAGAAGAAGAAAGGGAAATGGAGAACACCTTGAAACAAGCATCCCAGAAGGTTATCCAAGAAAATTTTCCCCATCTCACCAGAGATGTGACCAATCAAACACAAGCAATACAGAGAACCCCTGCAAGACAACAAATGAGAAGACCAACCGACACATAGTAATTCACTTACACAAAGTAGGCACAAAAGAAAAAATCCTAAAGGCAACATGACAGAAAGAACAAACTGTCTACTGGGGAATCAGAATAGCAGCAGACCTATTGAACAAAACACTACAAGCTAGAAGGAGCTGGAGTCCAATATTCAAATTCCTCAAAGATAAACAATTTCAACCAAGAATTTCCTACCCAGACAAGCTGTTTCATCAGCGATGGAAAATTAAAATCATTCCAACACATCCAATCCCTAAGAGGTTATGCAGCTTCCAGACCAGCTCTACAGGAGACATTTAAAAAGGTATTAAGCAAGGAAAAAAGAAAAAAAAAGAATGACCACACACTTCCCAAGAGAACAGAACAAAGAATCAACAGAGAATACATTGAAACAACAAACTTGAAAATACACACATACATCAACCCAAAAGCTAAGAGAAGACAAAGAAAAAATTTCATAAGAACCTCATGATGAAGATAAACAATCATATTTCAATAATCAGCCTGAACATGAATGAACTAAATGCACCACTGAAAAGACACAGAATGGCAAGCTGGATAAAAACCATGACCCAATAATCTACTGCATCCAGGAAACTCATCTCACCACAAGGGACACATATAGACTCAAAGTTAGAGGATAGAAAACGAGTTTCCAGGCAAATGGATCACAAAAGAAGGCAGGAGTCATGATCTTAATATCAGGCAAGACAACCTTTAAGCTATCAAAAATTTAAAAAGATATGGAAGGACACTATATAATGATAAAAGGATCAATCCATCAACAAGAAATATCCATCTTAAACACATATGCACCCAACACAAGAGCACCAGCATTTACAAAACCACTACTAAATAAACTGACAAAAGATATTGACTCTAACACTACTTTAGCTGGAGACTTAAATACTCCACTAACAACCCTAAGTAAATCATTGAGGCAAAAAAATAAACAAAGAAATCTGGAACCTCAACTTGACACCTGACCAAATAGACTTAATAGATACCTACAGAACACTCCACCCAACAACCACAGAATATACATTCTACTCATCACCACATGGAACATACTCCAAGATTGATCATATCCTCTGCCATAAATCAAGCATAAACCAATTTAATAA
>CAUYQG010206904.1:0-16205 GCA_963574415.1 Tarsius wallacei | reverse complement strand
TGGGAAAAGTTAGAAGAGACTTTTAAAAGGCTGTGAGGAGCTAAAATGTACTCCTGTCCTAGCAAGAACATTTTGTAAAATTGACTGGTAGGCAGTCAAGCTTGTTCTTGAGACTGGCAATAGAGCTTCTTGTAACGTAATAAGTGTGAAAAGAGCCATTTCCCAATCATCATGTTCATTCTACGCATATTAGGAGAGAAGAAAATTCAACTGAGGGCCAATTCTCCCCTAAGAATCCTTTAGTTTAATTATGACCACAGTACATTAAATGTCTGTAAGACATCCATGTTAGCTCTGCTGCTCCTGATCTCAGCAGTGAATGAGAGGAACCCCTTTCATTACGAAGCAGACAGGGAAGGATGCTTTTGTGGGTCGAAAACATGGTTGAAAATTCAATTTAACTGAACACCAGGCCACTGTGCTTCTTGTAAATGAACATCTCTTTGCTGCTAATTTTGTGCCATTTTACCTTTCATTAAAAAAAGTAATTCAAGTTAAACTCAGCTGAACAGCAAAAACCTCTTCATATTTTGAAGCATTTTGGAACAATTACTTTGACGGGAGCCCTTGACAGTTAAATGACTCCGTTAAATGAATGTTATAGAAGACACATAATGATTTTTAGTGAAATATTGAATTTAACCACAAATGAGGAAAACTCAGTCATAAGCACTATGGGTATATTTGAATAATAACATCTTGCTTATGAAACTGAATGAATTCTGTAATTTCTAATAACTATGCAATCAACTAGTTAGCTGGTGGGTAGGCTTCCCTTCTTGTGGCTTTCTATTCATTTTTGATTTTTTGCTTTTGTTGTTTTTGTATCTGAAGACATTATGAAAATTTCAAAACTAGCAATAACTTTCTTTTACATTGATATAGTATTTTACAGTTAGGCAATTAATGAGATGCTGTCCCACAATTGAAGTCCTCCTCCTTCCTTTTTCTCATTTGCTGAATGGGATTCTTTCACCAAGTAAGAAATCAGCAAAAGTCAAGAGCATGCTGTCTGAGGACGTGTGAACTCACTGTATGCCAGTGTTTCCTGCATCTGTGGGACTCAATATTCCTTTTCTTATTTTATGGATTGAATGTGAGATAACATCAAGGCTTTTACATGTTTTCTCATGACTAACAACTGAAATATGTACTGAAATAATAAAACTGGTACTGTTCAATTTCCTTTTTAAATTCAATTCTAATATAAGTGAGAGTGCCGTTGTGATAGTGAAATCCGGCTTATTATAAAATTCTGTTTTCTCGAGAGGAGAGAAGCTAGAAATCCCTGTAGATGCAAACTGTGTGGGTTACGAGTGGGCAGGGATGTTCAGACTGAAGAAATGAGTCAGAAAAACAGGAATGTTCTGGTTTGGCAAGCTGGGATGAACAGTCGATGCTAAGCGTACTGGGTGCTGTTAACTTGGATCTCTACCCACTGTGTGCAGCTGTGCTTCCTGATTCTTCCAAGCAGGTGAGGAACAACTTTCCTGAAGTTCCCACTGCTCCCTGTATTTATCTTCCTTTAGCAATTGTCTACCTGTACTCTAATTGCCTATTTACATGTCTGCTCCCCAGCAGAAGGCCACTCCCCAAGAACAGAAAATGTCTTTTCATCTTGCATTCCCAACATTTCTGAGCTGTTCAATACATGTCCTCTTGAACAAATAACATTTTATTTATTTATTTATTTATTTATTTATTTATTTATTTTGAGTTGGAGTCTCACTCTGTTGCCCAGGCTGGAGTGCAGTGGCATACTCACAGTCATGGCAGCCTCGACCTGCTGGGCTTAGACGTTCCTTCCGCCTCAGTCTTCCAAGTAGCTGGAACTACAGGTGCATGCTACCACACCTAACTAATTTGTTTTTACTTATTGTAGAGACAAGGTCTCACAAAGTTGCCCAGGCTGGTCTTGAACCCCTGAGCTCAGGCAATCCTCTCGCCTCAACCTCCCAAAATGCTGGGATTACAGGCTTGAGCTACCACGCCAGGCACAAATAAACTTTTAACTTCCTCAGTTGACAGTGAAAACACGTGGGAAAGGCCAGATAGTTTAAATATTTGATACTAGTCAGAGGAAAGTCCAGATACAGAGCAAGCTGCTTAACATAGACATTACCTATAACCATGCTACTTAAAGTTTGGTCTGTAGACCACCAGCATCAGCCTCAACTGGGATTTTCAAACATACAAAATCTCAGGCCCTGCCTCAGATGCCCTGAGTCAGAATCTGCATTACAAGATCCCCAGATGATGATGCTACGCACAGTGAAGTTTGAGAAACATTTACCTATAATATACCTGCAGAAGTGATGGCGGACAGAATGGGGGAGAAACAAGGCCCTGGCATTGTGATTACTACGGAGGCCTGCTGAGAAAGTTGCAGAACTCTCTTAGGACATTGTCACTTGATGCTCACAGGTGGGAAACGCACTCATACCAATTCCCTTGGTACCCCTTCTAGATACTTCTTCACACTCCTTCCTGTTTAAAGACACAGCTGCTCTTAATAATTGTCGTTTCTCCTCAGTGCAAAGAGAGTATTTATTGTCAGCATGCTGACATTTGCAGGAGGTTTGGCTTTCTCCACCGAAAATATGGATGATTGAAAGGATATTGCTGACACCTGAATAAAAACCCCAATGACTCCAAGCTATGTAAATTTAATTATTTCCTTTAATTTTTTTTCAGGAGTCTTTTTTTCTTTTCCTGAGCTTTGGAGAAGTCCTGGCCATTTTCATTTAAAAGAAATACAAGTCAGCAGTGGTTCACTGAACAGGCTGACACGCAATTTCATAGGGGGAGAGGCACTGTGTCTTTAATCTAATTTGTGCTCTCAATTCCCAGCTAATGTATCTAGGGATCCTGATGTATGCATTTACAAGGAGACATCTGTAATGCAGGGTCCAGCTCTCTGCAATTCTCTGAAACATGGGTAAAAAATTAATCTGGATTCTTGCAGCTGCCCTACAACATGATAAATCTCTATATACTCACAGATGTAGAAATATTCTCGGCCTGGCCTGAATTCAAATCCTAGGGAAAAGGGAGTGAAGAGCTGGAATTTTTCAGAGAACTTCAGTGGTCCATTTGGAGAGTGAGGCCGGTTACATTCCCATCTCTTGAACCCTTTGGAAGTGTGGTCGCAGGCACTGTAGCCATCAAAGTTCACCATGTAGAGGACATAGCGTTCAGTCTTATCTTCTGGGACGGAGTCCTCATAGTGAGGGCAGAAAACATCCAGGTAGTCATTGATACAGACGTCAATGTGGTAGTCACCCTTCTGGAATCTGTTGGAGAGAGAAGACAAAGATGTGATCATTTATAGAGAAAGGGCTTTCTACTTGGAATCAGGGGTTAAATCATTTCATAATTCTGGCGCTAAAGGATCTGGTATAATCCGTTCTTACTGAATGCTATCATGATTTGGGGCGTGGTTTGAAATGGTGCAGTTCCAAATCTAAACAACAAGCTATTTTACAGAGGTAGACTATCATATTTGTTTCAAAATATCCTAAAAATGAAGAGCTTTGTTTTCATTTTAAATATTACATCAAATATCACTCTTTCAAAATAAGGAATCATATGGAGGGGCTAATTTGCTGCTTTCTACTTTTTTCTTTCATTCTTAAAATCATATATGTTAAAGTTTTCATATTTCTATTAAGTGTTTCACTTAATATATGTTTTTGAATAAATAAATGAACAGCAAATAAATGAGTGGTTTTTGCCATAATTGAGGTCATTTTCTACTTTCTATGGAAATGTGGAGAATTAGAGCCATAAAACTGGGAGAATTAGAATCATAAAATTTAAAAGTTACAAAGAAAATTCCTAGATCAATGCTTCTGTTTTAGAGCAAAATAAAAAGATGAAGCAAAAAAAAAAAAAAAAAAGATGAAACAAAAAGATAAAGCAACGTGATTGAACCAGACCTAGAACAGACACTTTGGCTCCCAATTCAGTGTTTTCTATAGATATTCTACATCACAAACTCATTTTAGCACATCTTTTGATGCCCTGTCCTTTCCATATTAAGAAAACTGAGCCAGGCTCGGTGGCTCAGCCTGTAATCCCGCGCCTTGGGAGGCTGAGGTGAGTGGATTGCCTGAGCCCGTGGGTTCGAGACCCGCCTGGGCAACTTGGCAAGACCTCATCTCTACAATAAATCAAAAAAAGTTGCTGGGTGTGGTAGCGTGTGCCTGTAATTCCAGCTACTTGGAAGGCTGTGGCAGAAGGATCGCCGGAGCCTAGCAGGTCGAGGCTGCGGTGGCCGGGAGCGGCCACTGCACTCCAGTCTGGGCGACGGAGTGAGACTCCAACTCAAAAAAAAGGAAAAAAAAAAAAAAAAAGAAGAAGAAAACTGAAACCATCTAAATCAAATGACTTTCCCTTCATTTCTTTTAATTTTGTAGGTTATGTTCTAGGACTGGGCTGGTGGGTAATAAAAGTAACAAGTCAGATGAAAGTAGCAAAAACTATAGCAAATTCATCCTGAAATAGTTAAAAATAGACACACACACACACACACACACACACACACACACACACACACACCCCACTACACACACACACCCCACTACACACACCACATTGTCTGCTTTAATTCTCATCTCACAAAAGTTTTGCTTATCTCTTTTAACTAATACATCTTTCCCCATCATTTGAGCAGTATTTCTCAGGACATGGTGATGTGTGAAACAGGAATTGTTATGAATATTACGTTCTCAATCTAAAATCGTGGTAGAAAAGCCTACAAAACCCCTTTGTTTTTAGCTAGTGAGGAAATTCTTCTCTGAGCCCTTAGAAGTTTCATCATAAAACTGTGCTACTGCTGAAATACAACACTCATAAAGTCATATAATCTCTGAGTTGGACAGTCTTGGCGTGAACACTTCCCAGTGATGGTGAGCCAGCCTATTCCATTTTTGGACATCTCCAAATGTTAGAAAGTTTCTTCTTATATTAAGCATAAATCTGCTTCTGTGTAATTTCTCCCAGTGATCCTACTTTTTCTGCCTGGAATTATGAAGAACAAATCAAATTCTTCTTCCACAAGAGAGTGCATAAAACATTTGGAGATGTCAGCTATGTCTCTCTGTATCCTCTTTTCCCCAGACATGAAAATCCTGACCCCTCTGGTACTTTCTAGTATCCTTTTCAGGTTCCTCATCATTCTAGTTTCTTGTCCTTCCTCATGTCCTCCAGTTTCCCAGTGTGTTCTCCTTAAAACCCACACATAATAGAGACCTCTGCCAGCTTGTGATCAGTAGAAATACACCACCTTCACTCTGTATGCCAAATATTCATCACCAAAGCCAAGATTCCCTTCTGAGAGACAACATTGTAAAAAAGTGGAGGCACCACTCATTTTGAGTGAAAAGATGTAGATTTAAGGACTGGATCTGCATTGGTTGAGTGGAAAGGCCATAAATAATCCTGAGCCTCAGTTTCCTCAAATGTATGTTAGAATAATAATGAGAACCTGCCTTACTGGCTTCCCAGGGCAGCTTCAAGCCTTAGATGAGGAAATGCATGAAAAGCACCATGTAAATGTAAAACACTGTCAATATCATCAGGATATATTAAAGCATATTAAATGAGTAACTAATAAAATATTGATTTTAAAACAAAAGCAGTAAAAACATTCAACAGATATAAAAATGACACCTATGTTTCCCTTTTTAAGAACCCAAAAAGAGCCGGGCTCGGTGGCTCAGCCTGTAATCCCACGCTTTGGGAGGCTGAGGTGAGTGGATTGCTTGAGCCCGCGGGTTCGAGACCCGTCTGGGCAACTTGGCAAGCCCTCATCTCTACAATAAATCAAAAAATTAGCCGGGTGTGGTAGCGCGCGCCTGTAGTTCCAGCTACTTGGAAGGCTGAGGCGGAAGGATCGACGGAGCCCAGCAGGTCGAGGCTGCAGTGGCCGGGAGCGTGCCACTGCACTCCATCTGGGTGACAGAGTGAGACTCCAATGCAAAAAAAAAAAAAAAAAAATTCAAAAAGAGACTGGGCACAGTGGCACAAGTCTATAGTCCCAACTCTTTGGGAGGCCATGGAAAGAAGAACACTTGAGGCCAAGAGTTCAAGACCAGACTGAGCAACATAGTGAGACCCCAGTCTCCACACACACACACACACACACTTAAAAATCCGAAAAGAAAGAAAATCATTTAAAAATCTTGAATTCCATCCTTAAATACCAAATAATCCATAGAAACTCCATTTGACCCACGCTTTTGAAAAGCAGCATGCTGATTTACACAAGAGAAATAAGGAAAGATTATCAGAATATTCACTTTTTAGTTAGAGAGTCCCAGAATACATAACTACTTTTAAAAAACAAAAAACACTTGGAAGTATTTATATTTACAGTGATCACGGGTTTACTTTTTCTTTATTACTGGCAGACAACGATTTGTCAAGATGCAAGGAAAGCCTGTGTTGCTTTTAAAAGATTTTTGAACATCAAGGTAACATCACTGCCAAAGTACAAAGAAAAGACACCGCAACGTTCAGATAAAAGGGTGCTGGGATATGAATCATCAGCACTCAGAGTAGCCTGACAGCTCTGGATAAGAGCCAGACAAGAACTGCAGCAGAAGGCAATGCCCAGATGCACTTTATATTATTATATTATTATTATAGATTTTAAAGAGATTCAAGGAGGAAGTTTTTTCTTTTCTAAGTGTCACTCATTTTAGCATATGCTAGCATTTGGCATTGCTAAAAAGTGAAAATAAAAATTAAAACTGCCACTGTCCGGACTCACTCTGCTACTCTTGTATTCTACGATTTTTTTATTCCACAATTCAAAAAAATTGTTGGCTTTTTGATGCCTCAAATTTAGTTGTCTTTTTCTAACTGATATCCCTCTTAATGTTGCTAAAATTTTAACAAAGCACATTGTGGGACTGAAGACTCTTTCCATACTGTGTTGACTCACTATTCCTTCTGGTAATGTTTTACTCTGTATGGAGTGTTAAGTGAGTTACTGTGGTGACTACTTTAAACATGACTGCCCCAGAGATTAGTATTACTACCCTTCTATCCATACCACAAATAAAAGAGGGTAATTCACCAAAGAATCAATTTGCACTTTTGTTTCAGATCTTTAAATTGCATAAATTAGTTTACTAATGTAAAATACAAAGAGTGGACAATGAAACATAAAAACAACGACAAACTGGAACTCGGAAAAGGCACCTGAATGATGTACCCAAGTACAATTCACATAAAGTTTAGGGTTAGATAGTCTACTCTTATACCATTTCATATTATCTGGGCATGAATAGCACTAAACCACTCTTTCCTGGCCTTACTTATGAGGACCATAGTGTAACTAATATTACTGAGTGCTTATTATATTACATTCATTATCTCAATTCAATCTCTATCACACTACCACAAAATAGACACTGTTATTAGTCCACCTATATAAAGACAAGAAAACTGAGATTAAGTCAAGCAACGTGCCCAATATTATATAAGTAGTAGAAGGTAGAGGCAGAATTTAAACCCAAACAGTTTGACCTCAGAACAGAAGTCCCTCACTACGCCACTTTGTGAGAGATTCAATTGCTGGAGTTAAGTCCTGAGGTCTGCTCTGTATTCCCCAGAGGGAACCATTTTCGTTCTTGATGCGGTTTCAGTTATCTTATTTGTTCACTGACACAACATTTGTTGCATCCAGGATCTGCTATGTGCTCTACATATATTATTATATGTAATCCTCAAAACAACCCTGTTAGTTTCACTTTATCAATGAGAAGATGGCATTCAGAGAGGGTGTTTGTTATCCTCTTTCTTCAATTTTTCACAACAAATAAGTAGCAGAGTTAAGATTCGAACCAAGTCTTATGTGGTTCTGAAGCATATTCTCTGTCTTCCTAACCACAGTGGCTCCAAAGTTTCACCAGTTGCAGGATTTCCCCTTGTAAGACTAAGGGTATCATCAGATTACCTTATATTTGCACTAATCCTCTAGCAGAGCCTTGCAGCAACATATTCCAGCCCTACTCTCTCTCCCAAACTTTGGGACCCGCATAGTAGGAAAGAGAGTAGGGCTCGAATATGCCTCAGACTGCAGGGTTAGCTCCTGATTCATGTGCATCCTTCCAGCCTTTCACAGAATACACTGTTGTTAGGCTCAGCAACCATTCACATGAAGGAACCTTTTTTCCACCAGGAAATAGCTTTCATGAGCTTTAGCTCATATTAAAATAGGAAACTGACATCTAGGAAGACTGATTCTGCATGCCAATATTTACAGATGCCATGGGTAACAACTTCCACTGCTTTAACACATATGTAAATTTCTTGGGAATTTTCTCGTAAATGTCTTCTCTTTATACCTTATCCATTCTTTCTGTGGTTCTATACCTCTCTCTGAGACTACCACCTAATTTAAACTATAAGAATATCTGGCTGCACACCAACAAGCCAGCAATAATTACAATACAATCTCTACTACATTATCACAGTGGTTCACAATGTAAAAGCATTCACAGTTACCACACTTAGAAAAGTGATTTGGCTTGAATAAAACAGTTACTGTCCTGACTGTTCTCACAATGCAGAAGTCTCAAGTGCCAGGAACCATCTCATACGCCTAGAAAGATGACTCTTGTTCCCCACTGGGTTGCATGGCTGCTTATTAAGTCAATGTTCTATCCAACATACACAGTTGATTCGAACAACACTGGTTTGAACTATGGGCGTCCACTTAGGGGACTATGGGCGTAGGGGAACTATGGGCGTCCACTTCTTCTACCTCTGCCACCCCTAAGACAGCAAGACCAACAACCCCTCTTCTTCCTCCTCCTCAGCCTACTCAATATGAAGACAATGAGGATGAAGACCTTTATGATGTCCACTTCCACTTAATGAATAGTAAATATATTTTTCTTCCTTATGATTTTCTTAATAACATTTCTTCCCTCTAGCTTGCTTTATTGGAAGAATACAGTATGTAATACATTTAACATAAAAAAATGTGTTAACTCATGGCTCTGTTAATGGTAAGGCTTCCAGCAACAGTAAAGTATTAGTAGTTAATTTGTTTGAAAGTCAAAAGTTATATGTGACTCTTTGGCTGTGTAGGGGCTAGTGCCCCTAGCCAACCCTCCTGCCCCACACATTGTTCAAGAGTCAACTGTAATAGTATATACACTCTGTGATGGGAAGAATACATTTTACATATTTATCAAAATTTGATAACAGATTGGTTCAGAGTCAGTGTCATAGACACTATGAAAGGATCATTTTAGTTCATTAAGAAGAATAAAATTCAGCATGGCAAGTAGTCTTGGCAATCATCTCAAATACCAAAAATGAATTATGCACTTTATGGTAGTTCTTAATGAACCAGAGGCCACCTGGATGGCTGAATAAAAAGTATATTTCCGGAGTTATTGACAGCAAAAGTAACAACTGAACCTGGGATTAGAGCTGGAAAGTGTGCTTCTATATGCAGTCAAGTGTGTCTGTCTCTCAGTGCTGTTTACCTGATGACATTCCATTGCAGTGCTAAATACAATTTTGATTATCAATTTAAAACCACTATTAATATCTCTCCCCAGAGTTAACCTGTCTAGAGGAAGTAAAGCATGACTTGAATTTCAGAATAAAATGAAATAAAGAAAACAGAGGTGACAACTGTCTTTTTGTTAAGTTATTAACAGTGTGCCCCCAACTTTCTACTGAAAAAGGAACTAAAGCATTGTCTGATGACATCAGTAAGCCTAAACCATAAGAGTTTTGTCCTAATAGGTACTTTATTTTTCAAACTTGGATCCCTCATAAAAGGGACATCTAAGTCCCTTATCAGCCTCACAGGTAAGTTGCTCTAACCCTGTCATTTGGTTTCTCTTTGGACATCGTCTCACTTTCTCAATGGATGGTTTTTCTATGGTGCTGACCTTACTTCCTCCTCTACCATATGCTCTTGTGTTGCAGCTATTGGCAGCTGGATAGGCCACATGGAAAGAACACACAGGTGGAGTCCTGGATTTCAGGATGCTGAGGAGCAGCACATAATCCTCCCTCTCAGAGTTCATCTTCCCCTACAGTGTTCCTCCTTTCATTCCATCCTCATTTGCTAAAGCCAAATGCATTTCATTTTAGTAGCTGGAAAAGGAAGGGTATGGTGCATATTTAAAACGTTCTAAATTGGCCTTTAGCATATGTTGCTGGCACAGCAGAGAGCCTGCTTCCAGGGAAATATGTACTGAGGTATTTTATCAAGCAGCTCCTGAGTGAAGTTTCTTCACTCCATAAATATCGAAACAGCATTACTGAAAGGAGACAGCATTATTAGAGGTTAGGAAGCTGTGAGACACTTTTATCCTCCTTCACGTAATGTTTCAAAGAATTCAATAATGAAAATGTTATTTCTCATGAACGGGATGGTTGATTATTACATTTTAAATGTATTTTAATTTGTCAAAGAGGTGATTGTTTTAATATTCCTATTTGAACAGAACTCCAATGTCACTTCTTTAATTACAAAGGCAACCTAATGTATTACATTCTGAAATTGAAATGTAAAAGAAGGGTATGATTTATGGTCAAAGATTAAGCAAATTTATCAGCTTAGGATTCCTCCAAAATTTTAAACTAAATCTAAAGTGAATATGTCTTGGAAACACTGTCTTCACATTCTACTATTACTGATTTAAAGGTTAATTTCAGAATAAGATGTCTTTTTTGAATAAGGAGAATTTCCCATTTGTCCCAAAAGGGCCTAATGGGTCCTGCAACAGACACAGATTTGGATTGTAAATATGTTTTTGTGAGGAGATGGACAGGACGGCAGTCTCTGTTTTATAACATGCTTCTTCTTGCCTCCTTCTGTTATTCCTTTCAGCACAGAATGCAAGCCGTATGGTTTTCCTATCCTAAATCTGAAGATGGTCTTTTTTGTTGCTGTTGTTATCCTGCAGTGGTTAAAACATGAAATATAAACAACAAATCCAACGTGGGGGTAGATAAATTATATTAGCATCATGAAGGGCCAAACAAATATTTATTTTGCCATTTTCAACTTTTTTTTCTATCATGGGCTGTGACATATCTATATTTCAGATATATTGGTAAATGACTTTTATTTTCAGCTTTGAGAGAATTGGAGTCATGGACAGTTTCATTGTTACCAAACCAGTTGTTAAGGCTAAATTAAATCATACACAATGACCCAAATACATTATTTCAGACAGTCTAATCCAGCTCTTCCAGGCTCTAGAACACACCAAAAAACAACTAATAATCCAAGAGAAGTGAAGATTTACAAGTGTAAAGAAAAAAACCAAACTACTCAAGGATGAATTTCAGAAATGCTTCCTACTTATTTTGCAGCAGAAATGCAGTTTGCTACAACTCATACATTTTCATCCAATGAAGCATAAGATACTGACAAAATATTTGGAGCCCAGAGTTGGTGCTTTGTTTATCCATTAATAAAAGTTTCAATAGAATCTTTGCACACGCATGTTTTTGTAATTAGAAATTCTGCAATGTGAGAGCTTTGCCTTGAGTTCAATAATTGTTGACGATGGTAATAAGACATCGTTTTCTTGGCCAGATATTTAGAATTCATCAGTGGTTTAGTAAACTGACCTGTCATTTTTTCCTTATGTGTGCATGTGTGTGTACTTTAAAAGCAAGTGGTTTAAAAATCCCACAATTAATACTAATTACCCATATCAAATAGATGGATGAGAATCTCAAATCGCTTTAGCTTGTGGCTTTTCTAGTACAAGTCATGTCAGTCTGAATGACTTTTTTTAAAATTAGTATCTCCCAGGAGTAGCACCTGTTTCAAATACAGGGCCCACAAAATGTTCTCTCCTTGTGTTTTCACTCATTTGGAGTTTGTTTTATTAGCTTGACGGAGGAGCTCCAGAGGAAACAAAGCATTAAATTGGCAGAACCTAAACAGACTTTCTTCAGGAAGGGACTGGAAACCTTGGGTGACAGTCTAATTGCTTCTAAGCCCCCAAAGAGGCCTCGGGCATGGAGTAAGAGTGTGTCAACGTCAACAGGCCAAGTCAGCCAAGGAATTAACTAGGCAGAGTTCTAAAGACCCAACACATCACAGATCACTTCAAATGGTTTTCAAAAGGAGATTAAAAATAATAATCATAAAGAATTAACGGCTGGCAATCAGTGTAGTCCTAACAGAGATCCCTCCCACAATGCGAAACAGGCTTTCTCCACCCCCGCTGGCCAGCAGCTTCCAGACAAAGCTGTGTCTTGCGCCCTAAGCTATCCAGAGTTTTACATCCTATCAAGCACATGGAGAAGAGCATCTGCCTCATACACACAGACCCAGCAAAGGGAGATGTAGAAACCACTGAACAAGTAATCCAGCCACTGTCCTAGAAGAACAGGATTAAACACCTGATTCTGTTGAGGGGATGCAGGAGCCAATCAAACAAATAAGCCACCCGCCAAACTACTCACTTTCACGGATTTTGTGTCAGTGGGAGAGAGTGACCGGGCAGAATTCCAGGCTCTTTAATGTTTCAAAAACAACAATAATCAAAGAGTAATAATAAATCTCCCTTCTGTTAACCAGTTCGAGAAGACATTTTTGAAAATAACGATTTAATAGTTCTTAAGTACTTGGTGACCGGTGAAATAATTATTTTTACTGGTAATAATTTATTGGAATCATTACCAACTAA
Source organism: Tarsius wallacei (assembly GCA_963574415.1). Lineage (NCBI taxonomy): Eukaryota > Metazoa > Chordata > Mammalia > Primates > Tarsiidae > Tarsius > Tarsius wallacei. The sequence continues at coordinate 3,516 of CAUYQG010206904.1, read as the reverse complement.
GTCTGATTTTTGGGCCTGACTTTTCAAAAATTTGGGTATCTGAGATCTCCATGGCACAGAATTAACCTATGTTTAATTTATTGTTAAACAAATAGAAAACAGCAAACCAGAAGAAAAGAAATGCATGTGTTTTATGACTTTTTTTTTTTTAATGTTTGCTCTTCATAAGACAAGGGAAGCACATATTTGGTAACACTAGAGAATGATGATGATGATGATAATAATAATGATCCATACAAAGTTTTAGAATGTAAAGCAGAAATTGTTGGTGTTTCTATGTAAGTTGGCCTGTGAGAAGTAATTACTTTTATTTGGCCAGTTAGGACCTTGTGAAAACTCGTACATAAATCTGGTGTCGGGAATAAGGCTAATAAAAGAGACGTGGGGTCATCAGAAATTAGGAGGAGGAGAGCTAGGTGCAATGGATTGTGCCTGTAATCCCAGCATTTTAGGAGGCTGAAGCAAGAGACTGGTTGAGTCCAAGAGTTCAAGACCAACACAGGCAACATAGCAAAAACTTGTCTTTACAAAAATAATTTTTAAAAAACATCTCTTAAAATAAAAATTAGCAGGGCATGGTGGTGCATGCCTGTAGTCCCAGCTACTTGGAAGCCTGAGGCAGAAGGATCTCCTGAGCCCAGGAGGCTGGGGCTGCAGTGAGCTGTGATTCAACAGAGTGAGACCTGACTCAAAAAAAAAAAAAAAGAAATTAGATGGTGGTTGCAGTCATGAAAAGTACTAAATTCATCAAGGTAAATGTATAGATTTAGAAAAACCTGAAACTGTGCTGAAAGCAAATGTCTATAATTAGTATTATAATTTTTTTACCTTTTTTATGGAAAGATCTTTTTTATATAGACCTCTGTTTTATGTATAGAGAGCTCTTTTTTAATAGACTTCTTTTTTATGTATAGATAGTGCTGGTGTTTCTTGTCTCTGGATCCTCAGCACTTAGCAAAGTGTCTGCACATGATGAGAAAGATGTCTGAAAAAAGGAAATGTAGCTGAAGGGTATTAGAAGTGATGATAAAAATAGAAAAAAAAAGCCAGGCTCGGTGGCTCAGCCTGTAATCCCGCGCCTTGGAAGGCCGAGGTGAGTGAATTTCCTGAGCCCACGGGCTCGAGGCCCGCTTGGGCAACTTGGCGAGACCTCATCTTCACAATAAATCAAAAAAAAATTAGCTGGGTGTGGTAGCACGCACCTGTAGTGCCAGCTACTTGGAAGGCTGAGGCGGAAGGATCGCCAGAGCCCAGCAGGTCGAGGCTGTGGTGGCCGGGAGCATGCCACTGCCCTCTAGCCTGGGTGCCAGAGGAGTGAGACTCCTACTCAAAAAAAAAAAAAAAGGAAAAACACGTAAAGTGTCTAACAATCTTTTCCTGTGTTCTGGGTCCTAGTATCAGATTTCGAGAAAAGTTAAATAACATTATAAAAAAAGGTCAAGATCAGGAAACAAAACAATGGTGGACTGCAAAAAGAAATATGATAATCAGGTCTGTTGTTCAAGCAATGCTAGAAAATTATGCCTAGCCAAGTAGACAACTTAAGCACCTAAGGCAGAATGGAAGTTTCTCTCTTGTCATTAAGTCCTCTATTCAATTACCATTTATCGGGGTAATTAAACACTGGAAAGTGATGCCAGGCTAATTGTTAGATTATGATAATTACACGTCTTTGCTATGCTACAGCTGATCAAAATAAGATGTGGTCCCGTGCACTTAGCTAAAGCTGTTCTGTAATCGTCAGACTTTCGTAGAGCGCTAGGCCATTTATTACTAATTCATTACAAATCAGGCGGAGAAGCTTATTATTTGTAATGCGTCTTTTTCCCCCCCCACACAGTCTCCTGGAACAAGACTCCCAAAAGGTTAAGCACAAACTGCTGCCTCCCATTGGCCCATTTCCATCCCAATTACACAGCTGAGCAGCATTAGGTGCCTCTATTTGAGAGGGTTCATCAGCCTGCTTCACAAAATCCTGCAGCAGCCTATCACATTGGCAGGAACATCCAAAACTCCTTTTCAGCCTCTGCCAACCACTGTTCTGCTCTGAATTGTGTCCCAGCAACCATGAGTTGGCAACCCAGAGGATCTTCTGGTTTTGAGGCTCTCTTCTCAAGTCAGGCCTAGAACAGACTGGGATATTCCCAGGGTTTTGCTTTACTTAGCAGGAATCACGGGGAATACATACTGTTCTCTGCCTACCTGACGTCTGGTCTCCCTGTTCCTCCAGCCAGGGTTAGGAGAGGAAACCAATGTTTTCAGGAAGCTGCCAGAGTCACCTCAAAACTACCAAATAGTGACTCAAATCTTTCTAAAGAAAGACTAGAACCATTCTTTATCTTTGGGCTTTACAAGGCACGTCTGGGGGTTAGAAATCTCTCCCTCCATCCCTCTACTAACCACTCCAGGTCACTATTGGAAAGTGGGAGGCAAACAGGTATTTAATAGTCTTCATTTGGCTTTATCCTGAGATTCTCAAGTTTTCCCCTGCAACTATCATTAGAATGTATTAACATAAGCCACTGATAGCTGGAAAAAGCATACACTATCAGGTTAAAAGTTTACTGGACATGGCCGGGCTTGGTGGCTCAGCCTGTAATCCCACGCTTTGGGAGGCCAAGGTGAGTGAACTGCCTGAGCTTGCAGGTTCGAGACCTGCCTGGGCAACTTGGCGAGACCTTATCTCTACAATAAATCAAAAAATTAGCTGGGCGTGGTAGTGTGCACCTGTAGTTCCAGCTACTTGGAAGGCTGAGGCGGAAGGATCGCCGGAGCCCAGCAGGTCGAGGCTGCAGTGGCCGGGAGTGTGCCACTGCACTCCAGTCTGGGCGACTGAGTGAGACTCCAACTCAAAAATAAAAAATAAAAAAGTTTACTGGACAGGCGCAGTAGCTCACACCTGTAATCCCAGCACTTTGGGAGGCAGAGGTGGATGCACAGGTGGAGGCAGGAGTACTGCTTGAGCCTAGGAGTTCAAGATCAGCCTGGGCAACATAGTAAGAACCTGTCTCAATTTTATAAAGATAAATAAATAAGTAAATAAGAATAAGAAAGTTTAGTAATAACTACAAAGTTCATGTCATGGTATGGTTTTTTATTTTAGGATTTCTTTCTCCTATTATTTGAGCAATGTTATAGACTGAATGTTTGTTCCCTGCCTCACATCTCCAATTCATATGTTTAAAACCCAACCCTGGATGGCCAGAGCACACGGGTTCGAGACCCGCCTGGGCAACCTGGCGAGACCTCATCTCTACAATAAATCAAAAATCAGCCGGGCATGGTAGCGCACGCCTGTAGTTCCAGCTACTTGGAAGGCTGAGGCGGAAGGATCGCCGGAGCCCAGCAGGTCGAGGCTGCGGTGGCCGGGAGCGGCGACTGCACTCCAGTCTGGGCCACGGAGTGAGACTCCAACTCAAAACAAACAAACAAACAAACAAACAAACAAACAAAAAACCCAACCCCAATGTTACTGTATTTGGAGACAGGGTCTTTAATTAAGGTTAATTGAAGTCA